>CAXHSM010000990.1:99314-150314 GCA_964019185.1 Maratus speculifer | reverse complement strand
TATTTTATGAAAGAATTAATGTTCTTTTAGTACATCTTTATAACAAAATCTTTTACATGTTTCATCAAATTATGAATTTTCTTTTGCATGAAGCAACAGATGTATTTTTAGACTATTCTTCCGTTTAAATTTTTTGGAACATATTTCACAAACAAAAGTTTTTTCTTTTGTATGAGTCAAGCGATGACTTTCTAAAGCACAACTCAGGGAAAATCCTTTAAAACATATTTCACAAACATGAGGTTTTTCTTTTGTATGAGTCAAACGATGCTTCTTTAGACTAATACTTGCGGAAAATCCCCTGGAACATATTTCACATACAAAAGGTTTCTCTTTTGTATGAGTCAAGAGATGACTTCTCAGAGAACCATTCTGCGAAAATCCTTTAGAACATATTTCACACACAAAAGGTTTTTCTTTTGTATGAATCAGGAGATGACTTCTTAGAGAACCACTCTGCGAAAATCCTTTAGAGCATACTTCACAAATAAAACATTTTTCTTTAGTATGAATTAAAAGATGTCTTCTTAGATTTCTCTGATCAAGAAATGTTTTGGAACATATTTCACAAACAGATGTTTCTACATTTGCATGGATCAAACTATGATGTTTTAGAGTACTTTTATCAGAATATCCTTTTGAACATATTTCACAAACAAAAGGTTTTTCTTTTGTATGTGTCAAGAGATGTCTTTGTAAATTACTCCTTTTGGTAAATCCTTTGCCACATATTTCACAAATAATAGGTTTCTCGTTTGTATGCACCAAAAGATGTTTTTTTAGGTTACCCTTAAGGGAAAATCCTTTGGAGCATATTTCACAAACAAAAGATTTTTCTTCGGTATGCACAGAAAGATGTCTTTTTAAGTCACTACTCCGTGAAAATCCTTTAGAACACATTTCACAAACATAAGGTTTTTCTTTTGTATGCATAAAAAGGTGGTTTTTCAGATGACAATACTGGGAAAATCCCTTGGAACATATTTCACAAATAAAGGGTTTTTCCTTAAAATGAATGACGTGGTGCGTTCTTAGATTAAATAAATTGGAAAATCCTTTAGAACATATTTCACAAACAAAAGATTTTTTATCTATATGAAGTGAAATTTCTTGTTTGATATCATAACTTTGAGGAATAGAGTGCACTGCATCCAAGGAAAGTTTTTCTCCTGCAATATGTGACATTTCGTTAAGCAAAAATATATTCCTTTATATCAGAACAAAAAATTCTTTCAGGTATTAATATGAATTTATGTTGTTATCCTTTCAAACGAGGGCCCTTTTGAAATATAGTTGTATATTGAGTTTGCAAATGAACCTAAAATGAGAAGCACATACTAGTTTTAACTAATGCTTACATTAATAAATAACAGTTATTAAATGTATTTTATATGAAAATATACATTTATTCTAGATTATATATCAGATTTTTTAAAATACCTTAAGTTGTACAATATTTACAAACTAAGCAGTGTTTGGTTGCATTTTTGTATTCTTTGGTTATGTGCATGCAATCTATGCATATGAAGAAAATCCTGTTTGGATGGTTAATCAACACACAGTCCAAACTACTGAACCTACAAACATGAAAATTTAAGAATAATGTTGGGTGTAGGTATATGCGAAGTAAAAATTATCTGAAATTCTGGGGGGTGGAGGTAAAAAAAGGATTAAACTTGAAAAAATTCCTTAAAAATTAGTTATAATATCTATGTGTCAATTAATAACATACTAAATTGCATATATGTATGCTGAATTGAATGATACCAAGTAAATTCGTCTTAGCCCAATAGTTTGTGAGAAATCTAAAATTTTCTGATTTGGGGATGTCTTTGGCTATAATATCTTAAAATATCTAAAATTACAAGTTTTGTTTAAAATACATCTGCTTTTAAATCAATAAAAGAAATTCAAATTAAATCCTTTTAGTAAATAATTGAAACAGCAATATTAGATACAAAGAAAATTACAAATACGTCGAAAAATAATTAGTTATTGGTTTAGCTTAAAATATACAGAAAAGGGTTTATTCAGATTAGCACCACCATAAAATAAAAAAATACTTAAACACGAATGCAATGTTTGAGCAGACAAAACTAAGTTTGCATTTTCAAAGATTCGAATTAAAAAAATATTTGTAGTTAATCATCGCTGCTGAGTAAAAAGAAAAAAACAATATTTTTATCCTATGCATATGCAACTCTTGCGAATATCGTTTATTTAATCACCATAAACACACATCTTATCACAAAGAACATTTGTGTTTTGTTTAAAGGGTGAACTCAGAAGCAACAGAACCAATAAAAAAGATAACTGAGAGACATTATTTGTGTTGTGGCCATCTCTTCTCTAACACAGACAAAATTTTATGTTGGCACAATACCTCCTAAAGGAATACAGGAGCAAAAGATCCTTCCAAGGTTTTATTTTCTGTGAAATTGTTGAAGGGCCAATTAAGCTTAGCTAAATAGCCCCAAAGGCCGATGTTTGCAAAAACACGCATGGCAAGAAGGTTCACCATGAGAATGCAATGTACAGTGTTTTTAACTTCTGGACTTAAATTTTCCTTGAGATAATCGGGGAAGTATACGCAGGAACAAATATTTCTGAAATACATTTTTCTCAAAATGTTAAAAAATTAAATCTAACGCCAATTATTCAAGAATATGTTATTTCACATTATATATATATATATATATAAACATTTTACACAAATTATAACATACAAAAATAAAAAATATTTTTTGGAAAATGTATTAATGTAGTAATTTTACATTTAAACCAACCAAAAAAATTAGAGAACAATGCTCAAAATATGTACTTTTAACGAAAAACATTTTCTTAAAATCGAAGATGCACTTTTTGAGTTATAACAAAAATAATGCATCCACTTACTAAAATATTCGTAACTTTCCCTCTTTGTACTTACAGAAATATGCTGGTATTAATGTATTTGTCTAATCATAGCATTTTCACTCGGGTAGATTGCAGTATGCCAAAATAAGAGACTATTTTTATGCATACCACTTCCCTACAGGTTTGTGTGATGTTTGTAAGCATTCTGTTATTTTGGCGTCCTGCGTATCCTTCTTGCATAATAATATCAAGTGGATTGTGGAGGTGAATCCGAATATCGTTTGTAAATATATATAGTTATCAACTATTTGACAATCGCGTACTCACTTTCGATGTTCTTATATTATACGTACGTTATAATTTCTCTATTCCTCTTCTGTATAATAATATCGTCTAATAATAATCAATGTCTTAAAATTCTTTTTTTTTTCATTTTATACGTTTACAATGATTCTATAATCATTCGACGGTTTTAAGAACTTTACATTTTCATAAAAATAAGAAAATAGACTAAAAATATAGCATAGAATTAAAGAAAAAAGTTACCAAAAAAGTAAATTTTGGTTTTACTAAAAATGATCAGAACATCAAATGACGAACCCAACCCCCATACAGATATCTGCCGATATCAATTGCCAGCCCCCTTCCTTCTCCTTAAAGTAATACGGTAAATATGTACACTGTACTGTACAGCGCCATAGTCTTCTTATATAAGGAAACCATGATAACGCATGGTAGGCAAATGGTCACATTTACTATTAATATTGTATACTTATTAATAATTAATTAGTATTGTAATAAAATTAATTTAATTATAATAATTAATATTAAGAAGAAACAAAAAAATGGTTACTAATAAATTCGAAATTTGAAAGCATAAAATGCGTAAAAAAGGATAAAATGCGCAATCTCAAAATTATGATTTCTATGGAATTACTAGAAATAAAAAATGCAAGTCTGAAACAGTTGCTACTTTTTAAATATAAATGCTTGCTAGTAATGTTTTACAAAAAATATTTCAAATTTGATTGAAATGAGAGGAAGGCATTTCAAAAATGGTCTAATCTATGATTTCTATGGAAATTTTAGGATAATAGCCTGAAATTTGACATGAATGCTACTTTTAAAATGCAAATGCATGTACAGATTTTTTTTTTCAATTTCGAAATTTGAAAATATTACTTTAAACCCATATATGCAGGAAATGATTCATATAAAATTTACAAAACAGTTAAAAAGTTAATATCGGAAAACAGTAGTAGTGGAGATTAGGAAGAGATGGGACACTGGGAGGATGGGACTCCTGCAATAATTCTTTTAAAAGATTTATTTTAATTTAAGACCCATCTGCCAGATAAATTAACCATAACAACATACTTTTTGCGATAAATCTTTTCAGTTGCTAGGATCTATACATTTGTGATTAAAAAAGTCCATTTTACAACATCAAAATGTCAATCAATTGGAAAGACACTAAATAGATTCCAATTAGAGTCCTGTGTGAATCAAGTTGTATCCAATTCACCCCCTTCCCACCCTGTAAAAATTAATAATCGGTAATCCACAAAAATAATTTTCGGTAACATACAACCTTACCTGAACCAGAGATCAGGGTTGGAATTCTTGCCAGGACAGTGGCAAAAACTGGAAAAAACCAGGGGAAAATGGAAAAAACCGGCAAAAATGGAAAAACCTATTTGTCTTTAATGTGTAATAAAATCTGCTTGCTAATAAGGATAGTAATGATATAAACAATAAAATTTAAACATACGTTTAATTAAATTAATATTTTAATTTAATATGCTAATTAATTAATATTAAATATTTTAAATCTTTAAAAAATAGGTGGGATTCAGTCTTAGGAATTTAAGAACGAAATAAATTACATACCCAATTTTATCTTAAGGGGCCGCTTCACTCAAATGAAAAGACCCGTTCGCTAATGCTAATCCTATGGAAGGAATTTATAAATATATCTCGGTTGTATTTTAATCTTGTTAAATTATTCTTTTTGCATTGGATAGCTGAGATTGAACTGAATGCAGGCCGTTTTTTACTTTTTCGATGTCGTTTACAGATATTTTTTACGAGAATGCTTTCATTTTCAGAACCGGCTTGGAAAGCGAAATCACCCTCATAAAAAATATTTGTAAACGAAATCGAAAAAGTAAAAAACGGCCTGCATTCAGTTCAATCTCAGCTATCCAATGCAAAAAGAATAATTTTAAAAATATTAAAATGCAACCGAGATATCTTTATAAATTTATTCCATAGGATTAGCATTAGCGAACGGGTCTTTTCATTTGAGTGAAACGGCCCCTTAAGTCAAGGATACGTTTAGGAAAATTTTAGGTCCTTTAAAGAACCCTTTAACAAATTCTTTTTTTTCTAAATATCAAAGACTTTGGTACTATTTTATAACTATTTATCTGATGAAAATAGTTTGTTAAAGATAAAATAAGTAAATTAAATTGGTAATTATATATTGAAAAAACTGTTATGTCTTATTAGGAAACTAGATTTTCTTCTGTCCCTTTTACACTCCAAGAAAGGAACAAAATGTTAAGTTATTCAGAAGTAGTAAGTAGTAGTAGTTTTAGTAAGTAGCATGTTGTCACTTTAGCTTTTTCTATTATATTCCCCCTCCCTCCAACATAGCAGATGCTTGCCATGTATGGCTAAATCTTTTGAAAAATGAAGAGTTAAAACTACATTTTTCAAAACTAAGAAAGAGATTTGAACAAGCGATTTTGCCATGTCATCTTGTAGCGTATTTGTTACATTGAAAGTACAGATGTGAACTTGTAAATTATGAACAAAAAGAAAGCTTTTAAGCATGGTTTCGTTAAATCAATCCCGATTTTATATTTTATATTATTAATTTCGAGCTAAAAGAAATACTCCTTCCTAGCTCATATTTTGCAGAAGAAGTGATTAACAGTGTCAGTGTGTGTAATTGGTGGAGAAGTAAAATAAGCTTGTGCGATTTCAAAAAACTTCTATTCATTAGTAACACACCTTCAAATATGTCCAGCAAGTAGTGCTGCTATTGAAAGATTTTTTTTTTCAATTTTTTCATTTGTGCAAACTAAGATTCAAAATAAACTATATCAACAGATACTCTTTCAAAACTTGTTTACTGCTATGCCAAGCTAAAACAGCAAAATTTATGTTGTGAGGAAGATATTGCTGAAAAATTTGAAATTTAATAGTTTTGTGCTTTAAATATAATTTTATGTTAAATTTAGGTTACTATAACTGTTTTTTCGAATTTCTAACATATATGAACTATAAACATAAATACTTTACTTAGTCTCAACAGTTCTATTATTTGAATTATTAATAATTGTATAAATATGAATAAATGAAGTTTATTTATATAAAATTGGTATTTTTTTCATCTATAATCTTCTTATAAAAGTTAGTATTCCTTCATAAAGTGCATAATTATACTTATTTAACTGAAAATAAATTTAGAATAATATTGATTTTTTTAATTAAGTATGCAGTTTATTTTTTCTTTCGTGAACTATTTTTTCTCTTTCTATGAAAAAAAATTAAATGGACAGCCTATTTTTGCCACCTTTTTGGCAAAAACCTATTTTTGCCGGGACAATTTTTACCAGATTTTTTTCTGCAGTTTTTTCCACCTTCGGCAAAAACTTGCCAACCCTGCCAGAGATACTTTGACCTGCACTTCACCTGAAATATCTGGCATAGGCTGTATGTCTTCTTTATTTTTAAAAGGAATATTGTATACCATTTGTTTCTCAAAAATAGTATAGTGTATACTCACTAGGGTGTATATATTCTATGTTTTTTATACAACAACATCACTGTTTGGCAGGTTTTTCTGATATATTCTTTGCTTTAACAAGAAATGGAAAACGTTGTTCAATTTCACAGTTTTTAAGAAATGACAAGATTGAAAATAAATCTGCCTAGGCTTGAAACTGACTCTTTGAATGTGTTAGGAAGTTGTAAGTTTAGATTTAAAATCTGTGTTAATAACAACAAAAAGAAATGTATATTAGGTATTTATAATTTTCTTTTTATGTGTTTAAAAGCTCCTTTGCAAAACTAAAAGGAGAATTATTCTTTTTGAGATGGGCAGCAATAAAAAAAATTGCATTATTATTTTTTAACTTTAATTCTTACCTGACAAAAAAGCAATTACATGTTTATGATTTTTTTCTCCAATTCATTCAAAATTTGTCTTTTATTTTTTAAATATTTCATTTACTGTATATACAAAGAATTCATCAATTTGTTTTAACAGACAAAAAAAAAAAAAAAAAAAAAAAAAAGGAATTTTAATTATTTTTTAAATAACTCAAAGCAAAAAAAATTGTGTACAGTTTATTTGTAAAAATGTCTTATTTATCAAAAGGAAAAGGAGCCTTAATCACAACTTACATATTATCTGGGATAGGGGACAATTTGGGAAGAATTGATGTCAATTACATTCAAAACTTTAACATTGTTTAATATACATGAAATTGTTAAACATGTCAAGTAATAAAAAATGGTACTACTTGATTATCCCATCGACCAATTTTGCCAAATAATGCAAATTGATGTAATTTTATTTTAAATAATGACAAATAAATTAGTAAAACATCAGTAAAATTATGAAATGTTGAATTAAAAATCACTTCGTGACATTATACACACATGTAATGTATGCAACATCAAATAAATATGATATTTAAGATGACTATTATTGGCATTTAATTTTATAGTTTGGCGATAGTTTTTAGGTTGATGAGTTAATCAAATAGTACCTAAACAATAAATAAATAAAATATAATAACTGATCATGATAAATTAATAATAAAAAACATAAAAAGAAAAGAATTATAAAATCCTCACCCATAAATTATGACAAATAAATAGACTACATTACATATTATTATCATTACATTGCAGTCCTTATTAGCTATGCGATACTATAAAATTGTCAAAAACTAAGTGTTATGTTATACAGTACAATTGTATTTGACTTGGGTCTGACAATACACAGTTAATATGAGTTACTATCATTTGAATAAATGGTATTACAGTAAAACCCCAATCTATCGTTCCTGCATTGATCGTTTTATTACTAAGTTCCCTGCACAAAATATACTTAAATGATGTAATGAAATCCGCATACATTGTTCTTTAAAATGTCATTTTCTCGCATTCATCATTGTAAAAGGTTTCTCATCATCAGAATGAAATTGAAAGTCGGCAAATCCATATGGCATACAAACTGTAATTACTTCTTTTATACTAAAATAACTCATTTGTGTTGATGATGGTGACAATAATACAGATGAAGAGTGGTTCTATATAGCAAGGGATGCATTTATATTTTCATTGACCAAGATGTTGCGACATGTGGTGTCCTAAACATTGGAGAAATGTGTGATAAAGCAAAAATTGAAAATAATGGTGAAGACGGCACTTCTAACTATATGAACTTTTATGTATGCATATGAAATTACTGTAATTTCCTGTGTATACACCGCAGTTCAGATAACTTGATTACTGACCAGAATTTCTTTTAAATAAAATGTGACCTGACATTGCTTAGCATTTATTTGACTTCATATTTTAAATAACATTTCCAGTATGAAAAAGAATTACCGTAAAATACCGTTAATCCGCCACCCCCCCCAAACGAAAAGAAAAATCGTACAATAGTTAGAGGGGGTCGCTTACACGGGATTTTTTCGCGATCGTTCAACAAATTTTACAGGAATGAACCCTTATGAAATGAATGATTCGTTGAATGAATCACAAATTTTGATACTTGAAAAAAATTGGGTTTTTTTCTATTTAAAAACGTAAATTCTGTCGAAAAAACGCAGAAAAAAGGAGAAATTAGTAAAAAAAAAAGCCAAAACAAACATAAAATCAATTAAAAAATCTTGAAAAAACGCACATTTCATCAAATTCATGATGCATTCATTTCAAAATTATTCATCCCACTCTCAGTTGCCTTTGAGAATCGGAAGAGAGGGCGCTTTCTCGGGATTTTTTTAAAATTTCAAATTCTTTATAAAGTGGGGAGGGGGCGTTTGATCGGAAAGGGCGGATTAACGGGATTTTACGGTAATTAAGCCGCAGCGTATATCAGGAAAATCACATTACAGAAAATTACCCGAAAAATGTTGTATGCCTTGCAAATTTATTTTTTGGTTTAAAAAAAAATTACGAAAATTCAAACAATATTATTGATTTTTTAATATGAATATCAATTTTCTATAACTTCAATTTATTCCTTTTACAGTACTTCTTTTATTTTTTGCTGCTTTAGTAAGCAACAAATTAGTATTTAATAGTATACTGTATACAATACACTGCATTTTATATACACAAACATTGTGCTTTATTGTATTTTGAAGTTAATCCGCATTCACCTTTTTTTTTTCCTGAACCCCTTGAAAAACGATGGATCAAGGTTCTACTGTATTTATAAAATTCTTTACTTTAGCCCTTTTCTGACAAATACATTTTTATGATGGTAAAATATTTTTTCCAAATCCTTCGAAATTTCCCTTTGGTTTTAAAGTTATGATTTAGAATACAAAAAATTTAAGTTCACATTTTCATAACCATGAAATTTAATATTTTATGAAATAAAATTTCTTAAATTTATAAGTCAAAGCTTAATTTTTATAATGTAAAATTTAAAAATACTTGCTTGTCGAAAGGAAAGAAGTAACATTTAAACACATTTAGATTCGAAAATATTAAAGTATTCGGCATGGCAGTTACTATTCGGCTAGCCAAATGTTCGGGTTACTGGGTACCGAATATTTTAAATGACAGCAAAAATGAAAGTTGTGACAGATAAAATTTTGTGTAATCATTACTATCAAAAGACAAGCTGTAGAAATTTGAGTAGAAAATTATAATAAAAAAAATCTTACCATTAATTTATTTTAGAAACATGGGTGGATCAGAAAACAATTAAAAAAATTAGCTGATGTTACAATCACAGTACATTAATTTCGTTTATGTTACCAGGAAAGTAAAGCAACGCCTACATACGTCATCTCTTATCTTCTGAGAGTGACGCTAACATACAGAATGAATCCCAATATAAGAATTCATTCATGACTAATTAATCGATACTAACCACTAAGCTCGACAATAATATATTATATATTTGCAATTATGTAAAGAGCTCAGTGACACTAACAAAACATTGATTTATTTCCAAATGTTTTTTGAATAATTCAAGAAAACATTAGCCCATTATAAAATAAATAAATCATTTTTAATGAATCGTGATGTATAAACCCATGCTTCGTTCTTGTTTTGGCTCCCAAGAGTTACGGCTTGATTCATTATTAATGAATGAATCATCCGTCGTTATTTATCGTCTGTAATTTTGTAATGAGTGTACTTTAATTTTTTTAATTATTTTACAGATCCATCTTCTTTACTAAAATAAATAAATGATCAAGTATGTTTTTTTTAATTAATCTTCTATTAAAAATTCTACAAGTTGTGATTGGACACAAAATTTCAAGTGTCGCAACTTTCATTTTTGCTGACATTTATTGTAATTTAAAACAGGTACCCAAGTAAACGGAATATTTGGTTAGTCGAATGTGCACTATCAGGTAAGTAGCTAAAATACCTACACTATAAGTAAAATACACTTAAAAAAACTACACATTTAGTTATTACTTAAGAAAACCTTGTTATTCAATATTTTTTTATTTCATGTTTGTTATCATACTTTTTTTATATTCTAAAATAAGTATTTTAAAATTAAAGAGAAATTTTGAAGAATTGGATTTCGAAGATGAAATTTACTGTCATACCCTGTGAAACATTAAAGAAATAAATAATGCAATTAATTTAAATGATAGTAACTTGCCAAGTATAATAGTCTTTATGTATTATCTAGGTCATGTCAAGTAGAATTGTGCCAAGCATGACCCAAATCATACTAATTACACTAACCCTTAATTTATGACACCTAGCACAGGGTTCTCGCTGCTGCTCGTCATTGTGCCAAATCACGACAAAATCATCATTTGGCGAGTTAAAGAGCAATCAAACTTGTCAAATTACAACTGCAGGATTTCTGCTCCTTTGTGTGTATATGTGTGCCTATACAGTGGAGATTCCTGTCCACATTGCTAAATGATTGGATGTTTCTTTACATTTGTCTATTATAGAGATACTGACACAACACCAATTCTGTTTAGCAGCAGTCAAAGACAGAAATGATTATGCAATATATATTTATTTATTGTCACTTAACCACTATTTGTGTACTGGCATCATACTGGTAAAAACACAAACAAAATTACTTGCATTAAGCGTCAAACAGAGAAAAGTTTTGCTGTAATGTGTTGCTGAATTTATTCATTTACTATATATTATTACTATTTATTAGTTGTGGGGAAAGTAATTATTGGTAGATAAAAAATTTTCTATTGAGTCGAAATCTCATAGCAATTTTTAGCGTATATTTACACAATGGTAAATCAATGATAGCTGTTTTTAATTTTTATTTGGACTGCTAAAAGAATGTCTGAAACAGGCTTGACAAGTTTTTCTGCTGTGGAAAAAACTGACGAGAAGAAATAGGTCTTTTCCAAGTGTAAGAAACTGTTTTTCTTTAAGAATTTACCATATATTTTAAATTTTGTAAGATACAAGAAATATCTTCTTCTTCCTATAGTCTTATAGTATAAATTAATTCCATTAGAGCAAAACAAATTTAAGTATATATATGCCAAATTAATTATTACATCAGTTTTTAAGCCAAGATCACACACAACGCTTGTCTAAAGTTCTTCAGACATTGGCTAAATGAAAAAAAAAAAATCTAAAATACACAAAATCAAATAAATGTTATCTGTTTCAGTTTAAACTAACATTTGTTTTAATTATATAAATTTCTGAAACTAGTAGTAAATTGTAGGGATCCTTTACTAATGTTTGAATGAAATTTATTTAAATAAAAGGTTTTAATTTACATCAATTTTATTTATATAAGTAGTGTGCAATAATTACCGTAAAATACCGTTAATCCGCCCCCCCAAACGAAAAGAAAAATCGTACAATAGTTAGGGGAGGGCGCTTACACGGGATTTTTTCGCGATCGTTCAACAAAATTTACAGGAATGAATCATCATAAAATGAATGAATCGTTGAATGAATCAAAAATATTTATACTTGAAAAAATTTGGGTTTTTTCTTTTTTAAACGTAAATTCTGTCGAAAAAAGGAGAAATTAGTAAAAAAAAGCCAAAACAAGCATGAAATCAATTAAAAAATCTTGAAAAAACGCGCATTTCATCTAAGATTCATGATTCGTTCGTTTCAAAATGACTGATCTCGCTCTCAATCGCCTTTGAGAATCGGGAGGGAGGGCGCTTTCTCGGGATTTTTTGAAAATTTCAAATTCTTTATAAAGTGGGGAGGGGGCGTTTGATCGGGAAGGGCGGATTAACGGTATTTTACGGTACTGTATTAAATAAAGATTGACCAAAAATACAGTTTCATTTTCGGCCCCAAAACCAAGTTTTGTTAAAAACTTCTCTGAAAATTCGGCCAGTTCAAAACTCTCAGTATCTGAAAAATCTTGTTTCTTTCTTTGGAATTTTTCAACATCAGTCATTGATTTGAATTGTATTGGCTCAAATGAGTGTATTGCAATGAACCTCCTTGTTTATAATTATGAATCATCTCAAAGAAAATCTTTAGTTTAAACTCGATTACTGTTTCAAATATTCGTTGAAAATATTCTAAAATAACAAATAATCATTTACAAAAATCATTATAGAAGAAAAATCAAGGTGTATACTTAAAATTAAAATATTTTTTAATTAAATGAAATTTGTATAATTAGAAAAAAATTTTGTGTCATTGATGACTTAATTAAGTTTTTGCTACAAGTAAAAATAAAGTCTTTTGGATAATTAACAAATGTTCATAATTAATAAATTCTATACATATAATTAATTTACAATTATGTATTAATTACTGTAAAACATACAATTTAATCATTTAAAAAATAAATTTGGATGTTTTCGTTTTCAGCTGAAAGTATTAAGGTCATTGAAATTCGGTTTTGGCCTAAAAATCTGTTCCAGTCCATCCTCAGTATTAAAAAAAAATCATTAAAATTCTCATTTTTCTTGGTTCAATGCAGAATAATATAGCAAAAAAAGTTTTTTTTAGCAGTAGGATGCTGTAATCTGTTTCTAAACTTAAATTGGATGAATGCAAAAAATGAAGATTTTTTCCCCCCCAAATTCTACATTTCAGAATACTTTGAAAGCATTTAGACATACCCATAGATGTTTTTAGAATACTAATCTTTTAAAATCAGCATTGAAATGTTCATGCTAGACGTTAGTATAAATAATTACAAATTTATTGATTTATTATGTTGTTCAGTTTAAAATAATGCATTTTTCATAAAGCAAATAATGCATTTTTTATTTGCATTGTATGAAAAAATATTTTTATTTGAAAAATAAACAATTTGTAGGTAATTTGTTTTTCTTTTTACTTAAATGGCATAATATTTTTTTTTTTTTTTTAAATATTCCTTTACCTCTAGAGCAATAAAAATCCATCACCTAAAAATGTCTGCTGAACCTGAAGCTTGTTATTAAAAAAATAACTTATCTTTGCAAAAATATTTTTAATAATTAAATTTTCCAATTTAAATTTCATGTAATTATACTTTAACTCTTTTACATAGTTAATATACTTTAATTTTGAGCATTTGTTTTGGTTTCTGGTGGTTTCTTCAATTTCTTCCACTGTCCTGGAGGAAACCCAACCCTGGTCTGAAACATTTACACATTTAGGACAAGGAGACAATTCTCATTTGCAATAGTTTCTGTTGCAGATAGTTGAATTTTTATTTTAAAAGCAATAACAGAAACTAAGTTATTTGAGAAAATTTGGAAAAAAAAGATACAATAAGGGGTTAATGATACATTTTTCAGTGTTTAACATCAAATCTATTTTGCTATTATTTCATTTCATTTAGTGACTGTTTTTTAAATCTTATTTGCCAAATTTCTAAGGTAGCTCAAAAGCCAGCAAGAACCCTGATCTAGGATAGCACAGGTTAAATGTTGGTTACTCTCATCCTGGTGTAATTATAGGTTACCTAGCTTTTATCACTATGGAATCTGTTAAGATAATTTCTAAAATTGTGGATAGGCTTGGAAATAAATTTTTATGCATAATTTTAATATGCATAAAAAAATTTTATTTTAATTTTGCTGTATAATGTGAGTTGAGATGCTTTTGTAACATGATCAGCTGTCACTCGCCATTGCACCAAAATGCGATTAAATTCTTCATTTGGCGAGTAAACAAGCGATTAGATTCACCAAATTACTAGTGCTTAATTTTTCTTTTTCTTTCTTTCTTTTTCTTTTTCTTTTTTTTTTTTTTTTTTTCATTTTACATACATATGCATTTATTTTTAACGTATTTGTAGCAAATACCTAGTTGAATTTAGAATTATAACAATCATTGTCGCAGTTCTAAAAACTGAGTCTATTTTATAACATATTGAAAAAAAGGGGTACATAGATAATTTTTTTATGCTACACGACAAATCTATTTGGCTAATTTTTTTTTCATTTGGCGAGTGTTTTTTATTTTTAATTAGCCAAATTACTAAAATTGGTCAAATGTCAGTGAGAACACTGAACATGATACAAAATCATCATTCAAAAATATTGCCTTCTATAATTGCACATTTACTAAGATCCATGTCACATAAGTGTCTAGATATATATGTATGCTTTTTTTTGGTGCAACATGGTTATCCTGTCAACCAATGTCACCAAACTATACGAATTTCTATATTGTTCATTAAATTAAACAATTTTTATTTTAAATAACAGAAAATCATATTAATTAGTAAAACATAATCAAAAATAGAAATAAAAAGTTGAAATAAAAATTATTTGATGATATACATAGCACTTGTATGGTAGTTAATGTCAAGTGAATGTGACTTTTACAATCATTCATTATTGACATATACTCTTATTGTTTAACGATGGTTTTTTGGTCGACAGGATAATCAAGCAGTATCTATCTTTTTTGATTATTTTAAACATGTATGTTATAAGGTTTCAAAATACATGCACTTTTTAATCCTATTTGTTTTCCAATAAACTTTAGATATACAGTCGACTCTCGTTAATTTGAAATCGGATAATTCGAACTAAACATGAAGTCCCAAAATTTTCAATGGCAGAATAACGTTAAAAATTTTCATTAATTCACACTCATTTTCTCTTGACTTCGTTTAATTCGAACTGACGATAATTCCGATTTTTCATTTTTCTTTTCGTTCTCTCTGATTTCAGATCATTTGAATAATTTTCTTTCTTTGATTTTTGTGAAAAATGTTCCAAACAAATATACATATAATCCCATGAATTTGATATCCACTTTCTTTGTGCCCCGTCTGTCCATCAGTCACACTTCAAGCTTTTCTTCCATTGAGCTTGTTTCTAATCTTTTAATTAGTTTATGTATTTTATACATTCTAATTTAATATTAAGTCATATTCTAATAATAACAGGAGAAACAAATAAAAAAAAACACTATAAAATTAATTCCTTTTTAATAGTACCATATTAAGCATGTTTTCATTTCATACTTTCTATAATTCAAACTTCGGATAATTCGAACATTTCTTGTGGTCCTGACGAGTTCGAATTTACGAGAGTCGACTGTATATGCAGTTATTTAACAAATATTTTATGTAATTATGGCTCACTGGGACTTTGCTGGATAAGCATGTTTTTTCAATTTTTTATGGTAGTTTTGTAATTTTAGACATACAAAACAATTGTTAACTTGTTATTTAAGGGTTTTCCAAAGAGAAAGTTTTATTTAAAAAATAAATTCACAGTGTTGTAAACCTAAATTAACTTTTGAAATAGACCAGATAAAATACTTTAAATTTTAATTGTTATCTGTTAGCATGTGGTGAAACAGAAATACTGGATTTATATCTTTATAGTATGGAGCAATTAATTAGATTCAAAATGTTTAGAAAATGTAAAAACCAAAAAAGATTCTTGTTACTTGAACGAACAAAGAAGTAAAGTATTGTAAACCAAAATTATTGTCTCATCTACTGAATAAAACATTTTAAACATGCTGTTCTCTCTAACTTTAAACATCTTAGACTATGTAGGATAATTATAATTCTTTAAATATTAATTCAACTATAAAAAAAGGAAACATGACATATTGGTAAACTGATGACATATTGGTAAACAATGTATATGTCGTATAATGGAATGCACAAACGCTTCATTTGAATACAGACAATTCTAAAAATTAGCATTAGGTAATTAACTGTGACTTTTTCCCCTAAAAACAAGTAGATTGTTTATTTTGCTTCAGTAAGCATTAGACTTGTTTAGAGAATATTATTTATAATATATTATTATTTTTTAAATACAGTAGATTCCCTTAAATCCAGATAGCTTTTGATCAGAGATTGTGCAGATTTTAGAAATTTGTGGATTTCTGGTCTCTAATTTGTTTGCATTTCTTAGTATTACATACTTGATTATCTCTTTGAACAAAAAACTATTGTCAAACTGTAAGATTAAATGCCACATTCATTTGACATCATGAAACGATTTTTATTTGTGGTTTTTTTTTTTTAATAACTTTTGTTTATGTTTTACAATTTTATTTGTTTTTCCATTATTTAAAATAAAATTATGTCATATTATGTAATTTGATGATTTGTATATTTCAGTGAGATTTGTTGAAAGAAGTACCCCTATTTTAAACAGTAAATTTCAATGTAATAACTCGCTTGTAATTATAAAAAATGCTTATAATAAAGTAAAATAATTCAGTAAAGTTAAAAAAAATTGATCTATTAAATTTTATAAAAATTATCTTTTTCTAATTTTTAAAAATTAAGGTTAAGTGAATAATTAAAAATGCATAACAATTATGAGATAAGTGTTTCTTGAATTATCTGTAAAATTTGCATCATAAAGGTACGCAAATAATTTATATAAAAATTTTAAAATATGTGACTAAGTTTTATTTCATGTTTAGCCATACTTTATCAAAAAACTATTAAAATATTATTAAAGAAATCTGTTTGTGTATGGTAGAAAGATTGTTATTGCCACTACCATCAGTTCTATTTGAATTTTTTTTCAGAAATGAATTTGCACTTCCTTCATAGTCCAAGAGCCGACATCACAGAAACCTATGTTATCGAGCACAAGAAAAAATCATTTATGTTATGGAAAAGTAGTAATCGAGGAATCTGATGATCCATGTCTGTCAGAAGCGAAGGGGTGCATAAGCCAAAAATTGATACCATTACTGCTTGACTCATAGGTTTAGCATTGTGTTTTGCTGTATAATCAAAAGTAGGAAAACTGGGTGCAGGAAAACACAGTGCTAAGTCTACGAGTCAACCACTAATGGCATAAATTTTTGGCTTATGCAACCCTTTGCTTCTGACAGACATGGATCATCAGATTCCTCGATACTACTCTTCCATAACATAAATGATTTTTTCTTGTGCTCGATAACTTAGGTTTTTGTGATTTCGGCTCTTAGATTATCAGGATAAAACACAAGTTCGATTACTGTATATACTCGCGTATAAATCGACTTCTCATATAAGTCGCCCCCCTAACTTATGTTATTAAAAATTAGAAAAAATTCAAAACCCGCGTTTAAGTCGATCCCTCTCCAAAAGGGGGGGACCGATTGACCTTTCCCCGAAAAGGACAATTGCTAGGATTCGTTCGGAAATGGAACAACTCTGAAAAGGATCAATTTCCCAGACTCGTTCCGAAATTAAACGACTCTTTGAAGAACCAATTCTTTGGAATCATTCCGAAAAAGAACGACTCCTCTGAATTGTTTCGAAAAGGAAGATTCCTCGTACTTGTTCCGAAAACGAACGATTCTTCGGAATCGTTCCGAAATGTAGCGTCCAAAAAATTATGCTTAATGTCATATGTCGGAATCGGAGAATGAGGAAAGAAAATCGAATTCATTCCGTTTATTCTTGGACCTGTTCTTTTTTTCTCAAAGTCATTCCATTTTCTCGGATTCGTTCCTTTTTTTTCTTGGACTCGTTTCTTTTTTCTCGGATATGTTCCATTTTTCTCGGATTCGTTCCTTTTTTCGGATGACATCGAATGATTCGTTCCTTTCGGTGAACGATTCCGACTGGAACGATTCTTTAAAATGGACGATGATGTCCATCTCTATTTTTTAGTATTGGAAATGTGTTATTGAGATAAATCACACACTTTTTTTGTTCTTTGCAACAGGGTAGAGTAGCTTATTTTTTTTTTAATAATAATCTAAAAATGATCTTAAATTCAGAATCGTCGAGGTTCGATGGATTCCGGATTTTGAATTTTGTATTCTCCAAACAATGGGGTGCTGCAGCACCGATTCGCTAGCAGACTATTTTCCGATATTTTGTTTATAGATTTCTTTTTTTTAGGTCTCGCGTATAAGTCGATCCCCCCCCCCCACTTTGAAGTTATTTTTTTTTGTCTCAAATTTCTCGACTTATACGCGAGTATATACGGTACATTAAAAGTATTTTTATGTAAAAATCTATACACAGTGAAATAAAAATGAAAAGAATCTTGAATTTTTGATAAAATTATTTTAAATGTAAGTTTCTGTGTTTACATTTGAAACAGTGTGCAAATTTTAGTCATTCCAAGAATTTAGAGTATCTACTGCATTAAATACTTCTGCATTTATGAAAAACTAGATAAATAAATGGCTTGTTTACATTAAATAACTTTTATAATACAAAAACAAAAGCTTTGAGTTGCTAGTCAAAACACACTTTTTTGTAAACATACATTTTCGTGTAAAATAAAAATCACAAAATAAAAATTACACTTGCCTCAGCAGTTTATCTTTAAAACCATTCTCAGTAGTTAATTTTCTAAAATACAAATCCTAAAAAAATTTTACATGTTGCATAACAGAAAACATATTTAAACTGAAAGAAGTAACAGAAATTTAATAAAAACTTTTAA
Organism: Maratus speculifer; assembly: GCA_964019185.1. Classification (NCBI taxonomy): domain Eukaryota; kingdom Metazoa; phylum Arthropoda; class Arachnida; order Araneae; family Salticidae; genus Maratus; species Maratus speculifer. Next base: position 131,397 of record CAXHSM010000990.1, on the reverse strand, counting down.
AATATTTCAGTGGTGCCATCTGGTATCCAAAAATGAATTAAAATAAAATTACTGGAAATATGTATATTTGCTTAGATTTTGTTTATTATTATGAGTAGAAAAATGTATTCTGTTTCTCCTATATTTTATTCTGAAGTTTATGAAACATCCTTTCAACTTACCAATGACACAGATTCTCCAAATTGTTGCTTTTTTTATTTTAAGCCTATATTTAATGTATACATGCATTTTGTAGCTATACCCACATATGTTTTTTATCAAAATAAAGAGTATTAGGTTTCTTTTACAATTTTCTGTAACCATTGATATTTATTGTGTCCCTTAATAAATTCCATTATTAAATTTTTAATAATTACATTCTATATATACTGATGTGAAATATTTGCTAATCTGAAATTACACTTTCTGATTCTGTTTTAGTTTACATGTTCATTTTCTTTCTTCTATATAAATATTGTATAAAACATCTGAAGCCTTTACAGTCTCTTAAGAAATTATAAGACTAACCTTGATTTTGAAAATGAAGAAATAAATGAGGGTTCTAATTATCATTTTAACATATAAAAAAAAAGGAACATAATTATTACAATTAGGTTTAATTAAATTTGAATAATGTGACAAAGGATGCAATGAATTAAAATAAGAAATGAGTACAGTTGTCTGGGGCAATCAATGTTGAATTTTTTCACTCAAAAATAGAATTTATTGCCACTTCAATGGCATAAAATTTGTATGTCAATTTAGTCTTTCCTCAGAATGAACTTTTTAAAAACAATTAAAACCATATTTTTAACATTTTCCAGTATTGTAATTGAAAAGCATTTCTGAGTTTGGTTTGTCTATCTGTCTGGACGCTAATTTGCATAGAGTCAGATTGTTATGAAATTGATATATGCTATGGGAAGAGTGGCATTAAAATTGAACTGTGAGACATTTATGATTTGCATACAGAAACATTCAAAAGAATTCCATTTCATGACAATTTGTGGAGGAAAATCATTTGTGACATATTTGAATGATGCTTTACTACTTCAAACAGATTGGAATTTATACATACCACTGAGATTTACTGCAGGGTACTTACTATAGAATTGGGTGTCTTTGTAATGGAACCTTAATTAACAGAGACACATAAAAGAATGTGGTTACAGTGCTCTACTTATAAACGATAATTACTGGAAGTATAATTTGCAATTGTGTTACACATTTGATAATTTATTTTTTCCAATTACTGGGTTTGGAGAAATTTTATATATCCTAAACAGGGTTGCATGAAAAATCTCTAATACATTTTCATTTATTAAAACGGCTTGATATGAATTTTTAACTGTGTTTTGCATTGAATAAAACTAATTTTAGCATACTATTTAGTATAAATATGAAAATATAGATCCTATATAGGGTTGTGCTAAACAATTCAGATATTTTTTCAACTGATAATGATCATTGCATAATATTGAGATTCAAAAGTACTGTGTATTTTATAAATTGTTTATTTAGACATTCTCTTTCACTTTTTGTTACGTTATTCGAAATGAGGTGAATGAAAATTTAGATAGATACTGATGGATCAATAAAAATCTGCATGGATACTAAGAAACTGCATGTTTCTGCTGTTAATTTTTATCAGATGTATCACGTGCTGCCAGTACTCATGAAAAAGGTAAAAATTGAACTCCCTAACTCCAGTTACTGACTTAAATAGTAGTTAACCGATGACAGGTGATGTACTAAAAAAATTAAAAAGCTATTATCGATATATTTTAAACATCAACCCGCAGATTCGGTAAAGACAGGGTGCTTGATATGTGAGATAACTATGGTGGCTTTCAGATGTGTATAGTCTCAAAAATATTATTGGTGAGGATTTTACATTTTAAGGCCCACTGCCCGCGAAGATTCTCGCAAGCTAATGCTATTGCCATGGGGAAGCATTTTTCTAATAACTCTTCCGCATTTTGATATTTTTAAATAATTTTTTTTTGCATTGGATAGCCGAGGACCCTCTCAAGATCGTTTCTTGGTTACTTTTTCGATTTTGATCGCAGATAATTTTTATAAGGTTACTTTCACTTTCTGAACTGGTTCTGAAAGTGAAACTAATTTTATAAAAAATATCTGCGACTAAAATCGAAAAAGTAATCAAGGAGTGATCTTGAGAGGGACCACGGTTATCTAGTGCAAAAAGAAAAAAATAATAAAATGTCAAAATGCGAAAGAGTTATTAGAAAAATGCCTCCCCATGGAAATAGCATTAGCTCGTGAACATCTTCGCGGGCAGGAACAGAGGCCTTAACACTGGTCTCAAAACTTCAACAAACTTTTTGTCTCATTTCTACTGTAACCTGGTTTAACCCTTTAAAGGTCAAAGCATTTTCATTGCTAAGATGTTGAAATAAATGAATGATACTTGTGAACAAATATATTTGTAAATAAGAAAAAGTGATTTTCACAAACATAAACAAATGTTTTTTTTTAAATTAAAATTCCGGTGTCCTCTTTGCATATCAGAATTAAAATTTTGTGGTTTTGTAGAGAAACCAATGAACGTTAAAAGGCTGAGATTCATTGCATTGCACACATGTGCAGTGTGAAAACAAAATATTAAGTTGATTTCCAACGCATGGTTTATTCCCAGATTATAAACAAAGATCAATAAATTAAAATAACAAAAATGAAAATGACTCTAGACGTTTTATTTAATCTTTAAAACCATTTTCTGGAGTTAATTTTCTGAAATATAAAACATAAAAAATTATAAACATTTTCCATGACCAAAATTATATCCAAACTAAAAAAGTTCAAGAAGTAACAGAAATTTCATGAAAACATTTAAGATAAATTCAGTGGTCCCATCTAGTAATAAATTAAAACAACATTATCAGAAATATTATGCAATAGATTGCATTCCTATTTAAAAATACAGATCCAAGCATCTAAAATTGAAAATTAGTCCTTATTATTACAGATTTCCTGACCTCTAAATCAAATATTTCCTTTAAGGAAAGTTCTTGATGATGCAGTAGAGAGTTTATTGTATTTTAGACCACTTTTACATTTTTTAAATTTTTCAAAGAGGTGACGCTTTGTCATTTTTATATGCAATGCATCTATATCGATAGTAATCTTAAAAGTTTTCTGTACATACAGGGTGGTTTTTTTTTTGGTTTTTTAACTGACACTATTTAGAGCCATTGGTAGTCCGTTCTAATCACTGGAATGACACAAATTTTTTTTTAATTGACTAATAAAACCATGGGGAAAAATTCCAGCAATAAATAAATAATAGTTCCAATCACAGTCAGTAGCGGGAAATTTGGCACTGTACATGAAAAGAAAACATCAGCAACAGACAAAATTAATAATTTGGATAAAATGCCGTGTTTTATTCATCATATTCACTTTCCTGATGAGGAATTAGATCCCATTCATTGTGACCACCATTCTCTTGCACCACACCTTCCATTCATTGTGCAACATTTTAGACGGCCGAGTGTAACATGTCACATGCCCTCACTGGTGATTGAAAGAATTTTTTTTCTCGGAATCTTTTTTTCCCTTGCTTTGATTTGTCCCCTTATAAATTTTAAAGCAATTCCGGTCATTAAAATTAGCTACAGCAAGCTCTAAATAGCGTCAGTTTAAAAAAAACACCCTGTACCTATATAATACCAAACTTTTGGCAATTTTCGATCTCCTTCCTCCCATGTTATCATTACTTGAAACCCCCGCACCTTTTCCCCTAAATGATATCAATATCCGTATCAATTCATTATTTTATAATTTTCTTTGTTTTTCTTGTTATAAGTTTGCCTTGGTATACAGATATGGTTATACATTTATTATTTGCATACTTCACTTATTTAAATGAAGAGAAAATTTAATAAGATATCAATAATAATAAATAACTTTATATCAAACAACACTAAAACATGCTTAGTGCATAAAAATACTTTTTGTTACATAATGGATTAAACAATAATGTGATCTTGTATTTGCCCCTTGCACGGGGACAGAACTTCTTATAGACAAGAAAGATGAACAATATTGTTCACCATTTTTTACTACTACCATTTTTATTATAATGTTGTAATTTAATGTATGATTTTTGTACTGTTTAAGGAAATAAAAATCATCAAATTAACAATTTAATTCAGAATTCAAATTTAATGCCATTTTTTTTAATTTGCTGTTTATTATTTTTCTTTCTGCTTTTAGATTAAAAAAATGGATAAAACTTTTTTACTGAAGTTCAATAAGGCATTTCCTTGGATTAAAATGACAACAATCTCTTCATACTAATGCTTTACAGAAATTTCTGTTATTATTAAAAACAAAACTTTCTCGCTTATGAAAATGTCATCGATTACAGAAGAAATATCTTCCTCTGGTGAACAGTACTTTTTTCCTCTAAATGATGATAAAGAAAAACATTCCTTCACTGAAGAAGATGAAAAATCTTTTATTTGTGAAGTATGTTCCAAAACGTTTTCTAAGGATAGCACTCTAAGAAGACATCTTTCGACTCACACCGGAGAGAAACCTTTTGCTTGTGAAATATGTTTCAAAAGTTTTTATGTAAAGCGGTATCTAAGAAGGCATCTTTTGACTCATAAGGGTGAGAAATCCTTTGTTTGTGAAATATGTTCCAGAGCATTTTCTCGTAAGCATGATCTAAGATGTCATCTCTCTACTCATACAGGTGAAAAAAGATTTGTTTGTGGAATATGTTCCAAAAATTTTTCTCATAATCAGTATCTAACAAAGCATCTATTGATTCATACAGGTGATAAACCCTTTGTTTGTGAAATATGTTTCAAAGAGTTTACTGTAAATAGTAATCTAAGAAGACATCTCTTGACACATACAGGTGAAAAACCCTTTGTTTGTGAAACATGTTCTAAAGGATTTTCTGATAAGAGTAATCTAAGAAAACATGTGTTGACACATACAGTTGAAAAACCTTTTCTTTGTGAAATATGTTCCAGAGCATTTTCCCGTAAACATGATCTAAGAAAACAAAACATTGTTTGTCGCATACTAAATAGACGTACTTCCTGAAAATCTGATGTTATATTTATATTGTCAAAATTCAGTTAGAACCCTGTATATGTTGCTGCATTTATTATTATGTATTTCTATATTTTGGCATTTAGTAATAAAAGAAATTGTACTATTTTTATTCTAAATCCTCAAACATTCTTCCATTCTATATTGTGTTTCCAACAATAAACAAATAACCCTTGACACGTTCATTAGGTTATGGTAAACTTTTCTGTAATGCCTCTATGATAGTTACTTTATATTTTTTAATTTCACTGTAATTTTCTGCCAAAATTACACATTACTTTTTATCTAAAAAGAGAAATTGTTCCTCAATATCTAATGCATTAAGAAAGGGTTCATACTTTTGGAAAAAATATAAGAAGTGTAATGAAAATATGTTTGTTGTGCAAAAAGAATACTACTCATTAATTAAATTTTTTCTTAAGAAAATTTCTGAGAAATGTAATGAAGCTTATCTTACTTCCATGTGATAAGAAAACATAAGATGTCCCACCAAGACCTCTCCAAAACTCTGCATAGGCAGATCGCTGGAGTACATAATAAATACAGTCAAAGAACCATACCCCAATGACCCATTATTTCCTGGAAAATGTGCAAAAGCATGTGAAAAAAGCATGAAATTGTGACCGATGCAAGAAATTATATTTTAAGCATGAACATCTGTACATGTTTACCAAGAGAAAAATTGTGCATATTGAGACATGCATGTGTATGCAGTAAACAGTTGATTGCATACATTACAGCAGTGTGTTCCCACAAAAGAATGGTTACTTGATGCATTCATTTAAATATTATTCAAAAAAGGGTTTGACACCATTCCAAGGCACATGCATTCCTTTCTTCAATATTCATAGGGGATGTTTTGTGTTTCTTCATCTTCAAATGTATACAGTTTCAGCTTTTCATGTTTTCAACAAATTTTGTTCCTTATGCCATTAAGGACATCAAACTCTGTTTTTTTCAGTAAATCTGAATTTTTGATTATATGAAACTTTATTTACATTATGAACAAGGTTTAAATCAATGCAGTGAAAAAGCATTTAATACCCTGTTCGCACTGAGAAAGTTAAGTCACTTAACTTGAAGTTTTTTGAAGCAGTCGTACCCGGAATCAAGATTCTCACTTAAGCAAATTTCTGAAACTTGCTCAAGTGAGCTTGCTCTCTTAACTATGAGTTGAGTAGAAATCTGCCTTCTGAATATTTAATTATTATTTCTGAATTTTAGAATATTTAATTCTGATTAATAAATTAATGAATTTGAGTTCTACAAATAATTATAAACTATTTCAAGTTGTTATTTGTTTACTCCAGTTGCTCAACACGTGTGTTTGTGGGGTGTTTTTGTAATCAAAGGCCGAAAATGGAAAACGTGGAACCTGTTATTTCCTCCCACAAAAGAAATTAATTTTTTAATTGAAATAAGGCAGGATAATTACTGTGCAAATAAAAAAGTTAAAAGTTGCAGTTACAAATTTCAGAACTTATGCGCATGCTCAGATGCCAGTTTGGCCAAGTTAAGTCACTTACAATGTTTAGTAAATGCGAACAGGTGAAGCCTAATTCCGGGTATCCTGCTTCAAAAAATTTAAGTGACTTAAAGTTAAGTGACTTAACTATCCCAGTGCGAACAGGGTATAACCCATGACTCAATCCTGTTGGTTCAGCGCAACCAGGGTTCTGCCAACTGACATCATCTAGAGGACACATCTAGCCTGGTTCCCTTCAGAATTATATGCTTGATAAGGCTGCATTCACAAACCAAACACTGCGGCAGTGATTGTCGTTCATGAATTTATGTCATCTAGTTTGGTTACAGCCTACCAACGTACATTTATTACGGATTCCAAGTAGGTGCTTCATGCAGGTGGTTCAGTGCCTCAACATCTGTGCAAAGTTTTTTTTATTAAATGTTATACAAAGTGATGTTTGAAAATAAATTTTTTATGAATTATTTTAGGCTGTATTTTTAATATCTTATAATGACCACTTCCACCTTTTTTGTGAAATTTGGAACATAATCTCCAAAGATTACAATCTCTTCGACATTGAAAAAAATGTTATTTAAAAAAAAGCATGCATTTTCATTCATAAGATTAAAATATTTTATCATTTTTTACTCTGCTAGTGCTGAGATAAGTACAATAATAATGAATTGAATGCTGTTTGAATACAACTTGAGTTGAAGCAACTTCACCTTAGAAATTGAAGCCCCTTTACTGTAGTGCATGTCCTTGTGGTTATACTGCTTATTAAAACAAATGAATAGGCAAAATAAAAGTAAATGGTTCTGATGCACTTGCAGTGGCTCGCTCTGCGAAAATAACGTTAAGTAGCCTCATCACATAAACTTTCATCGTCGTTTGGCGAGATAGATTTTTCTGGCAAACTCAACAGTGTGAACAAACCTTTTGTCGAGAATTGAGTCCTTGTGCGATCGTCTGTGCTGTTCAGCTGCTATGGTTGTTACTGATTTCATCAAAAATACCTTAATGTTTTCTTAATGTAGTTTATTTTTATTTGTTTTTGTTTTCATTAAATTTGTTAATGTTTTACTTTCAGAGCTGGCATTATTTAATATTTCGTATGTGTTATTGATTATTTCTTAACTTAAATGATAAACTTTATGCATATTAGAAGCATCAACATTAAAATTAATGCACCTTTGGAGATTTTTATAATAATTTTAAATTGTTTTTTGTAGTGCCATGTAAAATTTGTCTCAGGATTGAAGAGGATAAAGCTAAAATAATGCTACAAATGCTCATTCGTTGTTTTTAAACAAAGAAAATAACGTCATAGACCACAGAAAAAAGAACTTTTCGGAAATTTATTCTTTAGGGAACTAGTCATTTATGTTCAGAAATAGAAATCTAAAGTTACAAATCCAGTTAAAGCATCATTTTAATGATACGAATACACTAAGTTCGAACAGTCGGAAATTTAAGGCCTTTAAGCAAGTAAATAATATACAAATCCCCAAAACATTTCATTGTAAAGAATTTAAATTAAATATATAATTATGAAAAATTCTTAATTTTTTGGCCACACTGTCTTGAAATATAGATTTTATGTTATGTATAAATATACATTTATTTTATGAGTTAATCGGCATAGATGTTGCCTTTTATTGGTTTGCTTTTAAAGCAAAAAAGATTCCGCTAATAAGAAATTAAAAAAAAATGAGAAAAAATGAAACAAGCGTTTATGAGGAAAAAGATAGAGGTTCACATATGTGGATCCAGGCAGCAAAAGAGATAAATCTGTCAAAAAGGAATCGCAAAAAAAAGTTCTATTTCATATAGTGTTAATAGGTTCAGCCAAATGGCAGTGTTGAATTCAGACACTTTTCTTCAGGAGGGACTTCTGTGGCTCCATGGGGGATACAAAAGAGTTCCGGGGTAGAAATTACATTTTTTTACCATTGAAAACATAAAATCTCAAAATTTCCCAGGTTGACACTTGCTAGCTCCAGGGAGGACCCCCCCCCCTCACCGTGCCACCCCCTGAATTCAATACTGCCAAATGGTATTCTTTTTAAGAGAAATAGTATTTTTTTTCTGGACCATTCTCAAATTCAAATTTCTGGCATGTTCCAGGATTGATTCTTATTTGTAAGTGTATGAAATTAGCAGATGGTTAAATGTGAAATCAAATATGGCTTTACGTTTGATTACGTTTTTTACTTTGATAACGTCAAAAGAACTTTCAGAAAATGGTGTTCTTTTGAACCAAATTTCCAGGCTCAACAACCGGAGAAAAGGCACCATGAGACAGCTTTTTAAGGTAATATTATTTATTAAAAAACTAGCCCACTTTGCCCGCTACGCTTAACTGTCTATCCAAAAAACCATTAATTAAACAAAATATATCAGTGAATTTGACCTTGTGTTTTAAAGCAACATGGACCTTCACCTGGGATGCCCTTCGGCATTGCTGACACGGTATGAACGCCATGGTTTTGCTACATTTCCTAATGTGTTAACAATTTTTCAGATGTTAAACTCTTTTTAGTTGATGAATCACAGTAGGATTTGGTATAGTATGATAGAACTGATTATAGAACTTTCCATTTTATATATCTATTATTAAACAATACATAGCAGTGTGGTATTGCGTATTATAACCTGCTTTAAAAATTACCTATCTAAGAGTGCAAGTTCTACAAAAATGTATTTGTCAGAATCTTTTAAAACGGTTAATTTTTCATAATCCTTTTTGTCTGATTATGTAATGGTAAAAGAACAATCTCTGTAATTCTAAATTTAAGCAACGAAGAAAGATGTATTATAAACTAAAATCTCCCCTGAAAATTACCTAATATTTTAAGTCTCATTAAAATCCAGTCAGCAGAACTCAGGGCAAACGTAGTCGCAAAAAAAATTCCCGTTTGCTTTTTTTATATAAGCAGAATTAGACAAAGAGATACGAATATTGATGCTTGAATTTTTTTAAAGTGCAAGTTATTTCTCCTTGGCTTTGCTGAATAATTTTAAAAAACATCTGAATTGTATGTTTGAATACTGAGATTTACGTTCATGATTTCAAAAGTTATTACATTTTGTACCTAAACATTCTCTTTAAGCTAATCCAATTTAGTGTGGGTTCCTATAAATAATTTTCTTCATCTCTTTTTTAAAAATATTTTAAGGAAAGGTATTTTACCGTTTTAGCGCCAATTTGAAGCTATATATAAGTTACTTTATTAGGCAGAAATGTCATATAGGCACCGGTTTTGGCACGATTTTCTTTTTCAAACATCAATTTGCAGAAAATCTCTTTTTCGAACACCAGCTATGCATGTTTATTTTTTTTTTATTATTTTCTCTTATTTAAAAAAATATTTGACAATAAATTTTAAAATGTTTAAGTAGTTGCTATTGAACAAAACGTCTTATATGATATTAAAAAAGTAAATATAAAAATAAATAAATAAATTATTAATAAATAAACAACAATAACAGGGTTAAAATATCAGGCAAAATTGCGCCATTTTGGCACTAGTTATGTATCGCGGTACGTATAAAATATCTGTGCTCTTTATTGTGCAATATCCATGTCCATCTTATGTATTGAAGACTATACTCTTACTCCATGCTGCAATTTAAAAGTTCAGTACTTTTTCATTATACCAACGCCATGGTCGTGAAGCATAATAGTTGATGGTCAAACAAAACATAAAAAAAATAACGATGTCGACACTAAATGATATCAGCATAAAAAGGTAAAAGAGTTTAAGCATCAAAAATTAGGATTTTTCGACAATTAGCGGCAAAATGGCCAAAGAAATAAGAATTAAAAGCACCCCTGTTGGCAAAAACAGAAAGTAAAATTCGGTAAATAAGGTCAGCATTTTTAATTGAATTTTTTTCGTCGTTTGAGATTAGTTCGATAGCTTTTCCATTATTAGAAGACCTTTTACTTGAATAATAATTAAACAATCGCCCCGTAGGGTTTCGGAAAGTGCATAATACAAATTCAGGGGTTGTTTTATTACACTACATTTTTAATACAAGAATGAAAAAAATTAGGCGAAAGTGGACTGTCTGCCAGCACTAAATTTTATTCGTCATTTTTCGTCTAATATTTTGTCTAATTTTTTTGTAAGAATGCTAATAAAATTTAAGCAAAGAAAACGAATAAAATTTAGAGGTGAGAAGCTGCCCGCTGGCTCTTAGCTTTTTACTCCACTCGTTTTTGTAATATGATTCTTGACAAATCCAACTGTGAGTGATGAACTAAAAGAGATGAATAATGACAGCTTTTGGCAGCACATTAGAAAATAAAATATCACAATGGCGTCCATATCGTTTGAGCTTTGAGAAAGGACATTCCAGGTAAAAATCCATATTGCTGTTAATAACAAAGTTATATTAAGTTATGCATTATGTTTGATTCAAGTATCGTTTGCAGAAACAGACCAGCGTAGAGGGCAAAATCTGCTATTAAGTAATGTAATAAAATCTTCTATTGAAAATTATCTAGAGTAAGTTCCACTGAAATTCCTTTCCCAAAATTTTTAAAAGGCTAAACTGTCATTATCGCTTTCATCTCATTATAAAAAAAATTACCGTAATTCTATAAAAAATCAACACAGAATGTTAGATTAAATACTGAAATTTTCCATGAAAATTTTACAAAATCGTTAAAATCTATTCAGCCGAACTCGAGTTATAAGGAGCTGAAGCGAAATTTTCATTTGTATTTTATATGTATACACACGTTTGGCAATACCAATCGGCATGTTTATGTAGAAAAGTAATTTTTTTTAATGTCTCATTTTAAATTATTTTGCAATATGTGTATGGGAGGGCAAATAAGGGCAGACGTTTAAACTAAAATTAAAAAATCTGACTCTTTTTTATAATGTTAACCGCTCTTTATATAATTTACATTTAAATATAACAAATTACTCCAGCTGTCATACGCTTGAAAAATTTCCATTCTTACAAACAGTGTTCGGACCTCATGCTTTTTTGACTTAAAATCAAATTGCTTGGCAAAGAAAGTAAAATCAAAATTCATATATATTTGTAATAATCCTAATATATAATACCCTAAAACATTGAAATAATCTCTGACATAGCTCACAAGAAAAGAAATTTCTATTTTATTGAAATTAAATTTTAGGTATTTTTTTTCTAATCCAGGTGCCAAATATGACCAAAAAAGGTTAAATCGCCAGATAGTCTTCCAATTGATCGACATTGAAAATGAATACTTTTTTTATCCGTACAAATATTCCTCTTATTTTTAAATAATTTTTATTTAACATTATTATTTCTCATTAAAACAGTATTTCTTTGTATTTTATTAAAATCAGTAACAGCTTTTTTATTTTATTTTTTGAGCTATTTGTAGTTATTTAATTTCTAATACATATACGCATTTAAAGTCTTTAACAAAAAGATAACATAATATGTCGTCGTGTCGCCAAAATCAAGACATGCCAAATAGTAACTTTTCATTATAATTCTATAAGTAATATACGGGTGATTCTCAAAATAAGGGACAATTTATGTCTTTCGGCATACAAAAAAAAAAAAAAAAAAAAAAAAAAAAAAAAAAAAAAATTGAGGGGTTTTTTGTCATGTTTTTATATTTAGATATGTTTTTCTTAGTATTATTCATTATTTGCACTCAAGAATTACTCACTTTTTAGTTAAAAACACCTTAAAATAACAGAATAAAGATTCAAAATGTCATTAGCATGGATGTCCACAGAAGCTGTGCCTTGTGTATACTAGCATTTTTCAAAAGTTAATATCATGTTTATAAAATAAACAAATGTTATTCTTTCTTTATATTAATCAAAGAGAAGATTTATCCAATAAATTTCTTTTTAAAAATAAAATTATAGTATACAAAAAAGAATTAAAGTTTGTCCTCCATATTCGATTTTCAAAACATGGTCATACTATAACAGCTGGTTATTAATAAAAATTTCATTTTCACATATGACAGTAGTTTGAAAATATAAAGTTTCTCCATGGCAACAAGTAGCCATTTTATCCCAGCCTGAAAATAGAAGCATGTATTGTATTTTAAGAATAGAAGTTGAATATTAGGGGCGTACATCAATTGTATGTCATTAGAATGGATAATAATTTTCATGTTTATTTTATAGTTAAAATTTTTATTTTATTTATTTGCATAGAACTTTTGTGTTTTAAAATGCCCCAGAAAGGACTACTGCATTGTGATTATATTATGGCTCATAATCTTATTTAAATTAAAATTTGTCATTAGCATGGACAGATATCAGTGTCATTAGCATGGTTTTTCTGTCCATACTAAAGACTCCTATGTGTATAAATGTAACCAGCGCTTATATTGTATCCTTTATAAAGTTTAATTTTACGTATAAATTTAGGTAATACATTTATTATCCCTAAAATATGCATTAAATCTGTAAGAAAATTACTAAGACAGCTTCTTACATTGTTAGTGTCAGAATGTTGCTCATGTAACAAAGTTAGCTCTTTGGTAATGTTTTTATTCTCCTTATATGTGTATATGTAAAAATGGAAACCATTTGCTGAAAAGGAAGGCTAATAAATATAGAAAAAAAAATATTTAAACAGGAAGAAAAAAAATTTTCATAATATATTTATTCCATGTAGTTTATTTTGTCATTAGCATGGCTCAAAAAATACTAATTATTTTTTTTAAGTTAATTTTTAAATATTTAGCTCTGCTGACTACATGGAAAGTATACCTAATACTATATTAACAACACCTATTTTTTTTCAGAAATTTTGCTAACAGTAATTTTTTTAAGATTTCATTTTTGAAATAGTCCCCTATTTTCAGAATCACCCATACGTACAACAATGTGCTATATACGAAAACCTTCTTTGAAATAATATATATCTATCATCAAAATCACTTCAGTGGAACTGGAGGAGTAAGCGGACAAATGAAATTTTCTTTTTTAAAAGGAAATTTCATAAAAAAAATTGAATGATTGAAGGCCAAGAGAGAATGGAAGAATCTATTAATATATATAAAATAAATTTTATATATGTTACAGGCCAAACCCGATTTTAGGCCAAACTAGATTTGCCTAGGCCAAACTAGTCTATCCTAACGCCCATCGGATAAACTAGATTTTCCTAGGCCATACCGGTCTATCCTAACGCCCATCGGATAAACTAGTTTTTCCTAGGCCAAACTAGTCTATCCTAAGGCCCATAGGACAAACTAGTTTTTCCTAGGCCAAACTAGTTGGCCTAACTCTTATAGAATAAACTAGTTTCGCCTGTCGTTTATTGGTTTTGAACTAGTTTATCCTAGGCCAATTCAATTTGGCGTGATTTTATTGAATTCAATGACCGCCTCAGCGCCAACATTCTAGTTTCTCCTAGGCTAATCTAGTTTATCCTAGGCCTGTGTAATTTTACATGTTTTTAGCTCTGGGGCGTCAAAGCCAGAGAAATAAAGGGCTCACAGGTTCTGTATGTATGTACGTACGCATGTATGTACGTACGTACGAATGTACGTAACGCTATAACTCTTGTTAGAAATATCCGATTAGCTTCAAATTTTGGATGTAGGTTCCTTCTGATAAGATATTTTTCTGATTAGTTTTGGAAAATCACTGGATAAGAATAAAGAGTTCGAACGGGAGGCTAATTCCCCACCGTTAATTTAGAGAAATGCATTTATCATGGAGAATTATCAGTTTCCATTTAACATTTTAGATATGGATTATTCTGACAAGGCGCCGTCGGGATTAGTTGTGGATGTTTATTGTTTAAGTGTAAAAGAAAGGGCAATGTAGGTACTCCCCTCCAATAATTTAGATAAATGGTTTTTAACGCAGAATTTACGGATTTGCTTCAAATTTCACTTCTTTCTGATAAGGCAATTCCCTGAATAATTTAGGAGGATTTAATGGTAAAGTATGAAGGGAAAATGAAGGATTACCCTCTTACCTAGTAAAAACTAGTTTTTCCAACGAGCATTTAGATAAACAAGTTTGGCGTAGGAAAAACTAGTTTATATAATTGGCGTTAGGATAAAATAGTTTGGCCTAGTCTAATCTAATGTGGCTCGAAATCGGGTTTGGCCGGTAAAAAACATGTATTTCACTAGAATAAGTATAAATGTGTGTCAAGAGTAATTGCTTAGAACATCAATGCAGGAATTTCACATATCCACCGTAAAGACATAATGCACATGGTATTTTTTTCTGCAGACTCGTGCCAACTGAGATCAGGCTTGCATTTATTATTATTATTGCCTATTCGAGCCAGATCGGAGCTGAACATAATTTGGAATCGAACAGCGTTTTCCATTTTTTAGAAATTAATTACTTGTCGACATATAAGCTATTCTTGTCACGGCGTCAAATTCTTCTTTTCTGTGAAGTCGTAACCAAAAATTCGATTCAAAACATAGCCCTAATAGTATTTTTTCAAAGATACATCGCTTTTATGAAAAAATGGTTAGCGCCATTCGATTACATATTTTCTCAGTGAGGATGCCTATTAATCTTAAGCCTTTCTGAAAATGAATTAGTTCTTAAATGTGTTAGAATGTAGCTCTTTTGGATTTTAGAAAAGTCTTAAGGAATGACAGAGAAACATATTCACATATTTACTTTTTACTGAACAGATTAGTTATGATGTTCATAACTCTCCTTTTTTTCTTTTGTTCTAAACTACATTAATTATTTAATGAATCCCTATTATTGAAATGTAACAGAAATTGAAATTTGAAAGGTCACAGAATCTAAATAATCAATAATACATTGTGTATTTTCCATTCTGTGAACACTTCGTAATTTAAAAATCCACTGTAAATTTATCCAATATATATGTATACAGTATTTTTTAAAGGAATCCTAATTGTATATTAAGTAAAATCTGAATTTTTTGCAGAAATTGAGTAGGGCCAGATTGAGCGGGACTGAGTCTTTTTTTCACATATTTTTGTACTGGCAGGTCTCGGGCTAAACTTTTAATTTTTACACCGGGTCACAGCAAAATAACTTTCCTTCGGGAAAGGCGGGGCCCGGAACTCTAAATTCTGGCCCGTGCAAACCTCTAACAGTATTTTACAACCCTTCGAATAAAATACATTATATAGGGGTGATGACAAAACCACTTTGTACAAGGTTAGCGATGGTGTAGTAGTCGCGATCAATATTAAAAAGAATATTGCCCAGTTAAACTGAGAGCTTTGCATTCACAGGCTGTTTACAGTCATTGTGTATTACAGCCTTATTTTTTTAAAGAATAACACCCTCAAAAAATAAAGTAAGTTGGATTACTTTTTCCCGTTTCCCACACTTATATTTAACCATTGAACCCCTAAAACTAATCACAGATACGCTTTATAAAATTAAACAATTATCCAAAATTTTAAGCAAATCAAATAATTCTGTTCAAAAAACATTCATCTGATTTAGAGTGAGTAATCCCACATTCCTCCTATTATACTAAATCATTAAACCCTCAAAAGAATTCAGGGATTCGCCTTTTAAAGAAAAAACTATATTCAAAATTACGGCAAATCGGATAAAACTGCATAAAAACCCATTTATCTAATTTAAGGAAGGCGAAAAATCGTCCACTAACCCATTATACATGACCATAAGAAAAGACCCAAATTAATTAAAGAAGCACCTGATCAAATGAATTCATGTCCAAAATTTTAAGCAAATTGGATAATTCTGTATTATAACAAATTTATATATTTTAAGGAAGGAAATAAATTATACGTTTCCTCTTTATACTTAACCAAATAACCACCAAAATTAATCAGTGAAATGCTTTATCAGAATGAACAAATCCGAGTTTTGTAGCAAATAGGTTAATTCTGAATGAAAAACCCATTTAACAAAATTAGGCGGAATTCCACCGTTCTTCCCTTTGTTCTTATTCAATTATTCCCCAAATCTAATTAGGGAAACGCTTTACCAGAATGAATCTATTTTTAAAATTTGAAGCAAATCAGTAAATTCTGGGTGAAAAAAGCATTTACATAAATTATGGGACGTTACCCCTATTCTTCCCTCCCTTTATACTTAAACGATTGATGCCCACAACTAATGAGGGCGCCTCAACAGAATACTCCTATATCTAAAATAAAATATGCTAATAATCCATGGAAGCCCATTTATTTGAATTAAGGGAAGGAGCGAATCAGCCTCTCGTCCACCCCCCTTATTCTTCTCCAATGACCTCCCAAAATTAATCAGAAGAGCTCCTGATAAAAATAAACCTATATTGAAAGTTTGATGCAAATCGAATATTTCTATCAAGAATTAATGCATTACGTACTTACGTACATACATAGATATAGAACCCACGGGCACATTAGTTCTCACTAGGGAAATGCAAGAAGTGTAAGTCACCGATTTTGACGAAAGTGATATCGTTGGAAAGATCTCATCGAGAGCAGTAAAAAACTCAATGGAACTACCCGTCGCAAATCAGTCGTTTTCGATATATCCGACAATTTATGTCGCGTAACTAGTGCATACTTAATGGAGGACCGCAAAAAATTTTAGTCTCGATTTTAAGGAGGGTGGTATCGTTAAAAAGATATCACCATGAGGGGGAAAAAACTCATTAGAACTACCCGTCGGAAATGAGCTGTTTTCAAGATATCCTATAATTTATGTCTAGATAATGCATACTGTTCTAGTGCACACTTAATGGGGTACTGCAAAAATTGTTTCATCGATTTTGATGAAAATGGTGTCGTTGCAAAGATATCATTGTGAGAAGTAAAACACTCAATGGAACTACCCATCAGAAATGAGCCGTTTTCGAGATATCCGCCAATTTATGCCACTTAATGCTGTTTCCCAGCAGTGTGCAACATAAGACAGTCATGTGACTTGGACTATTATAATATAAATGAAATCATAGCGATGGAACAGTATTTGGTGTTTTATATCCTGCACTTGGCTATGATACAAAAATGTCCAATTGACATAGAAAAATATCAAGAGGTCAGCCCAGAACTAGAGATGACAGCCACATGATTAGGCTATCAATATACCCTGTTCGCACTGAGAAAGTTAAGCCACTTAACTTGAAGTTTTTTGAAGCGGTCGTACCCGGAATCAAGATTCTCACTTAAGCAAGTTTCTGAAACTTGCTCAAGTGAGCTTGCTCTCTTAACTATGAGTTGAGTGGAAATCTGCCTTCTGAATATTTAATTATTATTTCTGAATTATAGAATATTTAATTCTGATTATTAAATTAATGAATTTGAGTCCTACAAATAATTATAAACTATTTCAAGTTGTTATTTGTTTACTCCAGTTGCTTAACACGTGTGTTTGTGGGGTGATTTTGTAATCAAAGGCCGAAAATGAAAAATGTTGATCCTGTTATTTCCTCCCACAAAATAAATTAATTTTTTAATTGAAATAAGCCAGGATAATTACTGTGTAAATAAAAAAGTTAAAAGTTGCAGTTACAAATTTCAGAACTTATGCACATGCTCAGATGCCAGTTTGACCAAGTTAAGTCACTTACAATGTTTAGTAAATGCGAACAGGTGAAGCCTAATTCCGGGTATCCCGCTTCAAAAAATTTAAGTGACTCAACTATCCCAGTGCGAACAGGGTATTATAGACATATTGGTCTATATATGTCTATCATTATAGAGTAGCAATATTGGTCTGTCACTTTTTTTGTATTTGATGATATAGGACACAAAAATGAAGCAAAAGAAATAAGACCTTAGAAACAAAGTGCATTTATGATTGGCTTATAAAAGTATTATTTATGAAATGAGTAAACATGCCGAATAGATATTCAATTAATTATTTATATAATTTTAGAAAAATACCAACCTCATACTGGGTTCAAAAAACATATGATAATGAGACACGCTTCATCTGAATCCTTTGAAAGTTTTTGAAAAATAAAATGTAACAAATAATTTTTATTTATTTATTTATTTATTTAATTTTTTTTTTTTTTTTGCACAAAAAACATTTTTAGCATATATCTTATCTATTTTTAAAAGTTTTACTGCAATAAAATCTTTACTATTGCTTAACATATTGAGGTGCAATTTAATCCTTTTCAGGACAGATTAAGTTTTAATTTTAGGTGAAAGTTACTTTACAGTAGATTAACAAAAATTAAAACTATCAAAAAGCTTTGCTGAAAATTAATGAACAGGTCTAGAGTTATTTATTTGCTTTTCATTAAAATGACAACTGTGACAATTTTGAAAAGTTTTACAGTTATTTATTTTATTACTAAGAGCTAAAACAGAAGAGATGTGATAACAGTAAAAGCAACGACACATACAAGGTTCATACTCAGATTTAACATAATAAAATAGAAGGGATTTTCAAGAAGTATGTATTTAGTATGAAACAAATGCTTTTTTAAATAATGGTTATCAGATAATGCTCAGGAAGATATCTCTCACAAACAAAATATTTTGTCCCATATCAATCATGACATGTTTTTCTAGCTGACAATGTCAAGAAAATTCTCTGTAACACATTCAGAAACACAAGGATTTTATCCTGTATGCGTCAAGAAATGGCTTCTTAGATTACCATTTTGAGAAAATCCTTTGGAACATATTTCACACACAAAAGGTTTTTCACCTGTATGAGTCAAGAGATGCCTTCTTAAATCATTATTCCGAGAAAATCCTTTGGAACATATTTCACAAACAAAAGGTTTTTCACCTGTATGAATCAAGCGATGACTTCTTAGATGATCATTATTAGAAAATCCTTTGGAATATACTTCACAAGAAAAAAGTTTTTCTCCTGTATGAGTCAAGATATGTCTTCTCAAAGTACTACTCCGGGAAAATCCTTTAAAGCATATTTCACAAACAAAAGGTTTTTCTCCTGTATGTATCAAAAGATGGGTTCTTAAGTCCCCATTCTGAGAAAATCCTTTGGAACATACTTCACAAATAAAAGGTTTTTCTCCTGAATGTGTCAAGAGATGGCATCTTAGAGAACTATTCTGAGAAAATCCTTTAGAGCATATTTCACAAACAAAAGGTTTTTCACCTGTATGCGTCAAGAGATGGTTTCTTAGAGAACTATTCTGAGTAAATCTTTTAGAACATATTTCACAAACAAAAGGTTTTTCACCTGTATGCGTCAAGAGATGCTTTCTTAGATAAGTGTTCTTAAAAAATGTTTTTGAACATGTTTCACAAACGAAAGATTTCTCCGCTCTATGAATGGAGGAATCTTTTTCTTTATCCCCATTTCGAGGAACAAAATGCTGTTGACTGGAGGAGGGATTTTCATCTGTAATCGATGACATTTTCTCAAATGAATTTAAGCTTGATTTTGGACGATAACAGGAACTTCTTCGAGGCATCAGCAAGAAGAGATTGTTGCTATTTTCATGCAAGGACACTTACTGATCTTCAGCAAAAACAATTTTA
Organism: Maratus speculifer; assembly: GCA_964019185.1. Lineage (NCBI taxonomy): Eukaryota > Metazoa > Arthropoda > Arachnida > Araneae > Salticidae > Maratus > Maratus speculifer. The sequence goes on along the minus strand of CAXHSM010000990.1, from coordinate 111,433 downwards.
TCTACCACTAAATCTGAAAACAGAAATAATAATAAAGAAGACATTTTTAAATATACTGCACTAAATTTTAACTTTGAATTAAGAAGCCGATTTTACAGTTTTCTTTTCCTTAAATATTACAAAATTCATGCATGAAATTATTAAATTATACATTCTGAGATATGACTTGACTTAACATTTTTTTTCATAGATGCATGTACATATGCGTAGATGTGAATGTGATACAGAAAACACTGCCATAGCCTATATTGGGACCATCCTATACCTTGAGTGGTAAAAATTACAAATTTATTTCATTGAATGCTTGTAATTTTATTTTTTCCATCTTTACAAGAAATAAGTATTGGATCTGTGAAATTTTTTGAATTCCAGTTTTCGAAGGATCTACACATTTTAGGGATCAGAGATTTTTAAAATCATGTTTTTACAAAATGTCTGTCTGTCAGTTTGTCTGTATGGGACATAAATTTTGTGGGCGTTTTATCTCAAGATCTAAAGAACGGAATTTCGCAAAACTTTAGATTCAGTTAGATCTTGATATAAACTGGATCTGATTAGCTTTTTGGTGTATATCGCCCAAAATGTAGTGCTGTTATGGTGCTTTTTTCACGATTTCCAGAATAGTTATATCTAAAGAACTAATGGTCTTATTTTCATAAAATTTCAAATACCGTTAGATTCTTATATAATTATGGTTCTGATTACGTTTTAATATAAAATCTCTCAATAGCTGGCATGGTATGCAGCATTATCTATGATTATCGCAATAGCTCTATTTCAGGCATTGTTATCAGAAAAGCATATTTCTGCATTGTTATCAGAAAAGCAATAAATTTTTAGATACGCACTTTCTTAAAATAGTTCGAACTTTGGCAAACAGATGGCGCTGGCGGCACCAACAGGCTGTCGAAATTCAGACATTACTCTAGTTTTCATGAGCACGAGCTTTTTGATTCATTTCGCAGGATCGAATCTCAGTCAACATGTTGAATCGATTCTCTGCTCACCTGCAGAAATACAGTTTGTTGTATTGCAACAGTTTTATAATAATATTTATGATTGAATAATGTCTATTATACTTAATAAAAACCAACAAAACCTATTTTTAATAAGCAATGACGTTTCACACATTTACCATAAATAAAATATATATAAAAATGTCTTTATAACTGGTTAACCGATTCTCTTTTTACGTACAATAAATTGAAAATATGGGATGAACACCGTATTTTTATGAAACTTCAGATTCAGTTAGTCCCTGGTATAAATTAGTATTATTTCGTTTTTGGAGTAAATCTCCCAACAGGTGGCATTACTGTACGGCATTATTCAGGATTATCGCAATAGCTGTATCTCAGGAACTAATGCATGAATTAACCTATTTCATGAAACTTCAGATTTGGTTAGTCCATGATATAAAATTAATATCCGTTAGTTTTTGGAGTAATTCACTGTACAGGTGGCGCTTCTGACCAAGTTATTTTTACGATTTCTGCGATTTTTCTGTCTTAAATATTAATATAGTAAACTCCCTCAAATCCACACAGCTTGGGACCAGAGCTTGTGCGAATTTTAGAATTTTGTGGATTTCTGGTCATTGCTTTGTTTGCATTTTTTAAATAAAAAATTTGAATTTAATTAATAATGCACTCGAAACTATAATGAATGCTCACAGTATAATAAAAATATTAACATAAGTAATAAACTAAAATAATAAAAACTAAGATAATTTTAAAAAATGACTAAAATATTAAAAGTAAAAGTCAAGTTAATGATCAATAATGTATGATTAAATATTAATTATAAAGATTAAATGTATTTTTACTAAATTATTCAATGAGACTTTCCTCATAAAGGTACATTGCTAGTTCAGATCAAACTTATAAAATAAGGAAGTTTTAATTCAGGTTTAGTCAGACTTAATAACCAAAAAACCTGATAAATATATTTGGTAAGAAGAATATTATTACCAATAATATCAGCAATATCTTGATTTTTTTCAAAAATAAATTAATTCTTCCTTTATGAAAAAACATGAATTCACTAATGTTAACAAAAATTGCAAATTAAAATATACATGGAATTGATAGACAACTAAAAAAGTCAAACTTTATACAAATATCTGAACTGAATGTTTCATTGCTTACATCCGTAAATTATATGCAGATTTTAGAGAGTTGTGCATTTTAGGGTAGTAGAATTGAGAGAGTCTTCTGTACGTGGATTTTCATCAAATTTCAGATTCAGTTTCAGCTTGAATTAAGTTGTCGAGGATAAGATTTTGGCGTTATCTAACCAGAGACGCTGTTATGTTTCACTTTTCTGGAAATATTAACATGCATGGAATAGAAGAAAGCTTTGGAATTACCACATCCAACTAGTTTTTTTTTCAATTATGCTATTAGTTCAGCATATTCCCAAATAATATCCAAATAAGATTTTTACCCCTTTGCTATCTATATATTCAGCCCCAACTCAATTTCACCACCATTACCCTTACTCATTCACAATGTCAAGCATTCAAGTTATACAGTAAAATACCGTTGATCCGCCCTCCAAACGTGACGAAAAATCGTAAAATAATTAGAGGGGGGCGCTTACACGGGATTTTTCCGCGATCGTTTCAGAAAACTTGCATTTTTGCGAGAAATCTGCAGGATTTTTTCGCGAGATTTGACGAGATTTGCAGGGTTTTATCGCGATAATTAACGAATTTGAGGGGGGGCGCTTACACGAGATTTTTCGGCGATCGTTTCACAAAATTTGCATTTTTGGCTAGATATCTGCAGGATTTTTTCGCGAGATTTGACGAGATTTGCAGAGTTTTATCGCGATATTTGACGAAGTTTGCAGGGTTTTATCGCAATATTTGACGAATTTGCAGAGTTTTTTCACGATACTTGAAAAAATTTGCGTTTAAAAAGAACGTAAATTTTGTCAAAGAAACGAAGAAAAAGGGAGAAACTTGTAAAAAAAAATCTAAAAAAGCATGAAATCTATTAACAAATCTCGAAAAAACGCACATTTCATCAAAGATTCATGAACCATTCATTTTAACATAATTCATCCCATTCTCAATCGCTTTTGAGAACGGGATGACCCATGATGAAATGAATGAATCATGAATCTTTGATGAAATGTGCGTTTTTTTGAGATTTTTTAATAGATTTTGTGCTTTTTTGTATTATTTTTTCAAATGTCTCCTTTTTTCTGTGTTTTTTGAACAGAATTTACGTTTTTTTGCGATTTTTTGACCGTTTATTTATAGATACGACATTTTTGCGTTTTTTAACAATTTTTTTGACAAAATCAGCGTTCTTTTTGGCGATCCTTTGAGAAATTCACGATTTTTCCACGATCTTTTGACATAATTCGTGTTTACACTGCAATCTTTCGTCGAAATGTGGGTTTTTTGGCGATACTTCGGCGATATTCATGATTTTTTGCGATCCTTTCAAGAAATTGGCGGTTATTTTTCGTAATTCTTTGGCGAAATTAGCGTTTTTTCAACGATTTTTTTTGGGGGGGAGGGCGTTTTCTCGGGATTGTTTTTTTTAATTTCAAATTTTTTATAAAGTGGGGAGGGGGCGTTTGATCGGGAAGGGCGGATTAACGGGATTTTACGGTACATTTTTTTCGGTACTACTTGGTTATCCCGTCGACAGAAAACAATCGCCAAACTATAAAATTAAATGCCAATAATGAATGATCGTGAATCCCACATCCAATTACATTATATGATACACGTGTTTAGAACGTCATTAAGTCATTTTTATTTTGACTTTTTATTTATATTTCGATTTATTATTCTACTAATTATTTATTTTTTCGTTATTAAAAAAATCATGCAACATGTAAAACTTGGCTTTTAGTTTGGCGAAATTTGTCAATGGTATAACCAAGTAGTGCCTTTTTTTCTTTTTCATAATTTTTATAAAATTTTTTTAACTAATGTGCTGAACTGAATTTTATACAATTTGAATTCCTTTTTCATAAAAGTTGTTTTGCAAACCATCACAACAAATCAATTACTTCCAAAGTTGGGTACTATGTTTGTTTTCACCAAGTTCAGGGAAAACACCTGATTTAACTTTTCTGGTCAAAATATGTTTTGACCATCAGTGGTCAAAGAAATTCAAATTTATTTTCTTAATGATAAATTTAGCGCAACATTTTAATGGATTTGTAACAACAACATTTAACAATATTGGAGAATAAATAATTATACATACACATTTTTTTATAATTAATTTATTGTATAATTTTTGATTTCCTGGAATTTTTTGATGAATTTTTTGTATAGCTTATTATGTAAATACATATTTTATGCGTATTCATACTTTTTAGGTGTATATTACATTAACCTTTGTAATATAACGTTATGTTTTAATTTCACAAACACAATCTTATACATATTATAAATGTGAAAGTGGGTCCAAAAAATTGGAATGAAATTGGCTTCAAAACGGATGTATAAATGTTTTTGAATATTTGCATATAGATAAGTTAAAGCCCGGAAATGAACATAGGCTAATTTTAAACTGATTTATTCAACTACATTCCTTAATAATTAAAAATTCATTATTTTTCATACAGAATCTACAGGCATTTTTCAGATAAAATTTAACCATTTTTCTTTCCTGTTGCCAATAAAATAGAAATCTGGAATGATAATTTCTCAGCAGCAATAAATTTTCAACTGAGCAATTTCCGTGCAAAAAAATGAAAGAAAAAAGAAATTAAAAGAAAATAAATATGACGTCATATTTTAAATAGAAATAAAGAGAATATTTTCTGTCATATATTAAACATGTATATTTGTTTCATTAACAAGAATTTTTCTATCGAAAATGGCAACATAATTAGAAGTAAAAAAAGAATGAAAAAGAATTATATTTTCAATGAAATATTTCACTTGGAAAAATGTGACGTCATAGTTGAAATAAAACAGGTACTTTATAGTAGTCATTAAAAATACAAGAGGCATGAATATCAGTAGCTAATGGAGCTACATAAATAATGACGTCATATTTGAAATTAATGAGAAATATTTATACTAATTAATCGATGTATATAAAAGAAAGTCTGGATTTCGTATTAATCATCCCACAAAAAAGTGTACCTAATCAAAAATCTTGCAAATTTGGGTAAAAATACTTCTTATATTATCGAGTGTCGCTAAGAAAGGATTTTTGAAAATTCCACCCCTAGGGGGGGGGAAGTAAAAAAGAGAACGAACTTTTAAAAAAATCGGATTTTGCAGTTATTTTTCAACTGTTAACATATTTTTGTGCAGTTTTTCATGCTGAATCGAATGGTACTAAGCAAATTCTTTTAAATCCAGTAGCTCGTAAGATATTTTAATTTTCTAATTTGGCGATGTTTTCGGCGCAAAAACCTAAAAACTTCAATCTGTAATATATATATATAAATGAAATATATATAAATGATATATAATATATATAAATGAAAGTCTGGATTTCGTATTAATCATCCCACAAAAAAAAAAAAAAAAAAAAAAAAAAAAAAATACCGAACCAAAAATTTTGCAAACTGGGTAGAAATATTTCTTATAATATCGAGTGACGCTAAGAAAGCATTTTTGGAAATTCCACCCGTAAGGGGGGTAAAGAAGAGAACGAACTTTTAAAAAAATCATGAAAAAACGGATTTTGTAGTTATTTTTCAACTGTAAACATATTTTAGGGCATTTTTTCATGCTAAATCGAATGGTACTAAGCAAATTCTTTTAAATCCAGTAGTTCTTGAGACATTTCACATTTTCTAATTTAGCAACGTCTTCGGCCCAAAAAGCTGAAAATTTCAATCTCTATATATAAAAGAAAGACGATTTCGTATTAATCATCCCACAAAAAAAAAAAAAAAAGAAAAAAAAATTTCCGAACTTAAAATTTTGCAAATTGGGCTAAAAATACTTCTTAGAATATCGAGCGCCTCTAAGAAAGGATTTTGGAAAATTCCATCCCTGAGGGGGGGGGGGGGAAAGTAAAAAAGAGAACGAACTTTTAAAAAAATCTTAAAAATCGGATTTTGTAGTTATTTTTTAACCGTTAACATATTTTAGTGTATTTTTTCATGCTGAATCGAATGGTACTAAGCAAATTCTTTTAAATCCAGTAATTTGTGAGGTAGTTTACATTTTTTAATTTGGCGATGTCTTCGACGCATAAAGCTGAAAATTTTAATCTATATATATAAAAGAAAGTCTGTATTTCGTATTAATCATCCCACAAAAAAATCTACCGAACCTAAAGTCTTGCAACGAACCTAAAAATATGGAACATAAAAATACTTCTTATCATATCGAATGCAGCAAAGAAATAATTTTTGAAAATTCCACCCCTAACGGGAGGTAAAAAAAGAAACGAACTTTATAAAAAATCATGAAAAATCGGATTTTGTAGTTATGTTTCAATTGATAACATATTTTAGTGTATTTGTTCATGCTGAATCGAATGGTACTAAGCAAATTCTTTTAAATCCAGTAGTTCGTGAGATAGTTACAATTTTTCCTGTGAGGGAGGCACGTGTAACGTATTTAAGACAAATGTCTTCTAATAATAGTAAACCTATGGAACTGAACTTAAATAATGGGGGAAAAAATCAATAAAAAATATTGATCCCATTCATCATCTTTTTAGATTCTTTCTCGCCACAACGAGAGCTTTTAATTTTTATTTTTTTGGCTATTTTCCTACTAATTGCTAAATATTTCTAATTTTTGATACTTAAACTTCTTTATCTTTTTACACTTACTCGCGCCATATCCACTTTTTGCAACCAGAGAACACCATCACATGTTTTTTCCCCTCTAATGTATCTTCCTTATCGCCTCCCTTTTGTTTGTTGTTTTTAATTCCCTCTGTTTTTAATTTCCAGGTATTTACTAAAATCAACATGTATTTTATCTTTTTTTAGAAACTCCCACCTAAGAGGGTTAATCGGGTGTTCATAATTTTAGGACATTTTTATACATCTCTGCAGCATTTATAGCTAGAAGCGCGAAATTCAAGATAGAAAACCTACTAAAAATTAGTTAATATAGTGATTTTAGAGCTAACTTGTCTATTATGTCGTCAATATTTATTTTGAACGAGATAATGAGACATTATACGAATAAGACAACGGTTATGGGCATTTGGTTCAATATTAACTTTTCAACCCTTACTAGATGCATTTTGTTTGATACAAGATTCTTTTAAAGAAACTGACAAGCGTAGCGGGAAAGGCTGCTAATGTATTTTAAATCCCATTTACATAACATTGATTTTTAATTATATAAATGATACTACTTTAAAGACACAGAGATTGTTGCATTTTTTTACTGTGATGGATATCAATATTCAAATCTTCCATTGTTGTTAGAAAAAAGTATATAGCATTTTTTTTCTTCAGCATTATAATTTTTATTTCCTTTTAAAAATGTACTTCGTTTTGATATAGCTTTCCAATCTAAACTCAAAAAAATTTTGCTTTAGTTTTATATTGCACACTCAAACATAACTAAGTTTCAGTTTAGCTTACTTAGGTCTGCAACCAAAAAATAGCATAGGATTTGTTGACTGTTAGATTTTTACTCACTGAAACTGGGAAAATATTGAAAAAACTATCAATTCAGGTTTTTATGCAAAAATTATGTCTTTTGTTTAATAAATGTAAAATTGCCCTTTTTATCATGAAATCTGGTATCTCATTCTTTAGTATAAAACCATATCTAATAATATTTCCTTATATTTATTTCATATTTCTAAAAACGGAACTCAAGAGACATGAACAATAAAACACAACACTACAAATATAAAATGCGAGAAAATTGACGAACGAACAAAAGCAATTACACACAGAGATACATATATAAATATATTGCAGGAATCGAGAAAAATGCAGCATAGTAGCTTTATCTTGTTAGACAATTTACATCAAAACGTAATCAGAATCTATTTATCCTAAAATCTAACAAAATATTTAATTTGATAAAAATTCTGTGTATTAGTTCTTGAGATACTACTACAGAGGAAACCACTTAAAAATACAGAATAACAGTACAAATTGTTTGTTTATTCACACCAAAGCAGAATGAGCCTCTATATACATAAAGATGTAGCATATTACGATGTTTGATGAATTTCCGTACAATAGTTCTTGAGATATATTAAACATGAAAATCTGGAAAAATGCGGCATAGTAGCGCCACTTTTTGACCGATTTATGCCAAAACATAATCAGTGTTTATTTAGCTTAAGCTCTAACGGACAAGGAATTTCATGAAATTCTGTACATTATTTCTTAAGATATAATTATTGCAGAAAACGTGAGAAATGTGGCACAGTAGTGTTATCTTGTTGCACAATTTAGATCATATTTTAATCAGAATCTATTTATTGCAAGGTTTGACAGAATATTAAATTTTATTGAATTCTGTGCATTAGTTCTTGAGGTATAACAATCGCGGATATCTCGAAAAAATGCAGCATAGCAGCGCCACCTGTTAGGCTGTTTACACGAAAAAACAATTAGCATCTATTTATGCCAAGATTTAACAGATTTTGAAATTTGATAAAATTTTATGCCAATCTTGTTCTTGAAGTATAAATAACGTAAAACTATCAGGTAACCAAGAAAGTTCGTGCGGTTTTCATCAGACATAAGAAACGACCCACAAAAATCTCAAACACTTATTTTATTCTTTGAAATAATCACCATTGGCTTCAATTACGTGTTCCCAACGATACAAAAGCTTATAAATAACCTTTTTGAAAAAATCTTTTGGTTTAGAGTCCAAAAACTGGGTTATAGTTTTTGTGACATCATCTTGGGTTTGGAACTGCTGTTCCCGCAGGGGATTATCCATGGCTAAAAACAAGTAATAGTCCGATGGGGCGATGTTCAGGGAGTAAGGTGGGTGAGTCAAAACTTTCCCAGCCCAATGTTTTTATCACGTCCCTGGTCGCTTTGTTCGTATGAGATCTGGCGTTATCGTGGAGGAGAATAAGGAAAGGGCATGTTTACAAACAAACACTTCTGTCAACCAATCTACCACTGCATTTTTGTCATAGCGATCATTGTAGGAATCATCTTGACGATATAGCCCAATCATAGCAAGCAGGCAACCATCAGAGACCAATCAGAATGCCTGAATTCATATGTAGAGTGGGTGCTATAACGAAGCACGGGCGAAAACAGCTTGCCCACAGTGACGTCAGCTGCCCTTTCCTTATAACTCCCCCTCCTGTTGATCAGCGCTGGATGCTTTTCGAGCAAAGCAGCTGAAACCCTTTTCAACTGCGACGAGTAGACTTCGGCTGCGATTGTTTTCCCGCTTTCTAAGAATTCATAGTGAACTATACCAGCGCTAGTCCACCAAATACACAGCATTATCTTTTTTTGATGGATGTCTGGTTTAGCAACCAATGAAACGGAAAAAGAAGTCTACCAATGATGTTTTATCTTTCGGTTATCATACATTACCCATTTCTCGTCACATGTCAATATCTGATCCAGGAAAGAGGCTTTGTTGTGGCGCGACAGCAATGACAAGCAGATGTTCAATCGTCGGAGCTTGTTTTCCTCGGATAGGACATTAAGAACCCACTTATCAAGTTTCCACGACATCCCAAGGCTATGAAAATGCAATCGGATGGTTTCGTCAGATGCTCCAAACCTTTGCACAAGCTTTTGGCATGTTAGATCATGATTCTGTTTGATTTTCTCTTCCAGCTGGACTTTGTCTAAGATGGATGGACGACCAACACGGGGGCTTGTCTTCGAGGCTCTCGTCTCCGGGCGAAAATCTGCTGAACCACTTTTGAGCGGTCCGTTCACTCACTAAAGTCTCTCTAAACACGGAGCATATTCTTCTAGCGGCCTCTGCAGCTTTGTTTCCTAATTTGAACTCGTAGAGCAAAATATGCCTCAAAATCTCCTTTTTCAACGACATCCTTTGTCTACGATTCTACTTCCTACAAAACTGATAGCGGAATGTGAGATACGTTAAACAACTCTCTACTAATTGCAATTTAAAGGCAATGTACAAAAATGACGTCATCAGAATCAGTATGACCACGCCTACGCAACAAAAGTAGCTGTTCTCAAAAACCGCACGAACTTTCTTGGTTACCTGATAGACAAAACTGTGCCATAGCAGCACTACCTGTTCGGCAATTTGCACCAAAACAAAATCAATATCTTTATCAGAATATGAAATTTGATAAAATTTGGTGCATTAGTTCATGAGATATAAATATCATGGACATCGGGGAAATTGTGATTCAGTAGCACTATATCTTGGGCAATTTACAAAAAAAAAAAAAAATTAATTAATAAAAATAAACCATCGTTATCTTGTATCAAGATATAACTGAATTAAAAATATATTAAATTGTGTGTTAATTCTTGATATACAGTGTGCAGAAAATGTCTGTCACATTTAGCTAGACAAACATTTTCTAAACACTTTCAAATCTTGTTCAGAACCTTCTAAAACATATAAATCCATTGAAAACAAATTTTCTCACGATTCCAACACTTTTTTCTTCTAAAAATAGAAAAAAAGTACAAAAAAAAAAAAAGTTATCAGTGTTGAGCAATAAGATTCCCCCTCTCCCAAATGTTTGAGATTTTGCATTTTCAATGGTCAAAAAGTGCAATCCCTCCCCCCCACCAGGAGCCAATGAAATCGTTACTGGAAAAAATGTCTGAATTCAACATTGCTTTCTATACTAAAATTATATCAAAACCACATCTTGCGATTTTTGCAAAAATTAGTTTCTGAGTTTCTAGACAATGACCTATAATTTACACTATTTCCTCCCAAAAATAATTAAGATAAGAATTTGTTTTAATTCTGCATGTATTAATTGAGTAGATATTAAAAGTTATGAATTATTAAAATATTCATAACTAATTCATCGTGGAATAATCTGCCATATTCAAAGTTTTGCAATGACCTGCCTTTTGGTTTTTTGCCAGAATGATCTCGCATTTTAAAAGTCTTGAAAAAGCAATCGAAACCCCAAGTGCCTTTTAAAAAAATATGCATATTGTAAAGAAAACTTCAATTAATCAGATTTCTACTTGTACAACTTTCTTAAGATTCTGTTTTTTCATTAAAATGTTTTTAAAATGATTACTTTTCCCATTAAAAAACATCGATCGACAGACTACCATCTACGGTGGCACCCTCTTTATATATAAAAAAATCACGTTGCGTTTTCACAGATCATGCGTATTAAGTTTCTCTTCCTATCTCTTACTCCATTTGTGACATTATGACACAAAGCAAATTTTTATTATCAGTTTCAATTTTACAAAATGCTACAAGACTTTTTTTTTCATTTCATTAAGCTTGCATTTATTTATTTAATATTTAAAATAAATTCAAAAACTAATAAAGAATTTTTTGTATTTTTTACTAATATTTTTTAATTTGCTTATTTTGAAATTGTTCCCAATATGTCAATTTTGCAATTAAATATATAAAATTTTCATGATATCGCCACATGTTTCTAGATAAAGAAATAACATTGTTATCCTTTTTTTTCTCTGGCAGTAAATGGGGAAATCATGCAAATTATTATTATCCTTTACAAAAGAGGAATAAAGTATGGAACCATTTATCCAGAAACCAGTTAACTGGAAAAACAGTTATCCGGAATAATACTTCTAATAGACTGATGTTAGAATCTTTTTAGAAAAAAGTGTCACACATAATCAGCTTAACATATACAGTGCTTGAAACAATGGTATAGTTTGATAACAGCATCTAGTATTTGAAATAGAAGCATATAATCATATTATAGATTAATAAATAATATTATAATATATTAGATGTTTTAATTTTTATGCCGAGAAAACAGAAGAATTTTTGTTCAAGGAGTTCCCATAAATTATCTTCTTTCAAACTCTAACAATTGATCTTACTTGCATCAGATTATTCGTTCAAGTAATCTAATAATCAATTTAAAATTAGAAGTAATACCACAACTACATATGTTTCACAAAACTTATCAAATGGATGCTGCTCAACCAGTTAACTGGAAAAACTAGTTATCCAGAATACATCTGACCCCAACCATTCCGGATAAATGGTTCTGTACTTT
>CAXHSM010000990.1:52554-99214 GCA_964019185.1 Maratus speculifer | reverse complement strand
ACTTTAAAATCATTTTAACAAAATGTCATACAGTAGACTCCCTCAATTCCGCACAGCTTGGGACCAGAGGTTGTGCGGATTTCTGGTCATTGCTTTGTTTACATTTTTTAAACAGTCATTTGAGTGCAATTAATAGTGCGATCGGAACTATATAATGAATGTTTACAATATAATAAAAAATATTAAAGTAAGTAATAAATTAAAATATAAAAATTTAGATAATTTTTTAAATTATTAAAGTACTAATAGCAAAGGTCAAGTTAATAATCAATAGTGTATGATTAAAACCATCAGCACACCATCAGCATGTTTCAGAACTGAAGATACTAAATCATATTCAGATTTCTTAAGGTATTTTAAAAGTGGCAATAAAAATTCACAAATACCAGTTCAAGAATAGAGTTGCTTTTATTAATTCCAGGTAGTACATTACGTTATAATATTGTTTGACATAAAATTATAAAATAAACAAAGATAAGTGTTTCGAAGCTCAATCAGTGTGCCGTTATTGCATTGATATAAATGTTTTTTCTCTTAACTTTCAGCAACAAATGGTCCCATCAAAACCCATTTCCGTCTTAGCAGGTATACTTGTATACTTATTCTTTGGGACTGTGAAATTTATCTATTTACGGAATGATTCCGGGTTTACCAAAAATGATGGAAACACAATTGCAATTACAATTACAATTGTTCCGTTTTAGATAGGTTCCAAGTTTTAGGAACTATAAATATATAATGTTGTTTTCGTATAATCCTTATGTTCTTTCCCTTTAAGATAGGTCACCTTCATAGAATTCATCGCAATATATTTATACTCTTCATATGTGCACAGCAGAGAAAATATGTTGTAATAGTTTTAGAGGATACAGTTAAAACGGAACATGTATATGTTGAAAATTTGTCTAAACAGAAAAGTTCATAGCATTGGAAAAATATAGAGCTTTGAAACATGCCGTTTAATATTATACCTTTTAACACTGTCTAAAATGGTATTTTTCCTGCATTGTTTGTGATTCCGTCTTAGGGGATTCGAATGTTTTTGAATGCATGATTCAGAAACCCAGATATCCGTTTGGGATGGAGGATTTCACAAAGACCACTTGGTTATGCCACTGGTTACATTATTTAATTGAAGTGTAAATTATGTTAAATGATACAGAATTTTTTAGTAATGAGCATTATTATCTATATATTTAAAAGACCTGGCTGTTTTTTTTTTAGTCATCAGCCCTGAACTTTCTACTGGGCCGATTTTGATAATTATACTTTAAATGAAAGCTGTTTATGTGTAGATGTGCCCATTCTGGCTAATTTTTTATTTATTTCCATTTTTATATTTTATTTTTTATTTTAAAACCCTTTTTAGTGACAATTCTTCAAAACAGTGGCAAGAGGCTAAGCTTTTCTCTCTATAATTAAAAATTTATTTTGCTTTATTACTTTCCACCAATCAGGAGCTCGAAACACATCGGTGAATGTGAATTGCATTTCAAAGAAAAAAATAATGGTGTTCATAAAATTTAATCCAAAAAAAAAAAAAAAAAAAAAAAAAAGATTGCACATAATTATTTACTAATCGCCGTACAATACACAGATTATTTACTGAGTAATATTATTAAGTATTATGTAAATAATATAACAGAAAATAAACTTTAATAAAATGTAATATCTAAAGCGAAATTTTGTCGATAGAGAAAATGTTGTCGTTTAAAAACGAGATAAATTTGTTCCATGAATATTACATACATTGTTATAACTGTGTCAGTGAGGATGTCATATTCACCTGCATCTCAATAAACTGAACTACTATTTATTTAAAGGTCCGTGGTATGCACAAATGAAAATATTTCTATAAATTGCGCTATTTCTATTTAATTATAATAGATATTTTATGAAACTAAAGAATTTTTAAATAACTGCATAAATTACGCTTTTATTTCGGAAAAGATGAGTGTTTCTGAAGGTGCAAATGATGCCATATTAGAAAAAAGAATAAAATCTGTGGTATGCCGTTATTACGATATTTCTATTTTACATAATATCAAAAATTAATTAAAATCATTACATTGTATTTAAGTTATTATTTAAATTAAAAATAAATAAAAAGTTTTCTGCATATCAGCAAAAAACACAAAATTTTTATTCTTTTAATAACAAAGACATCGTTTTTCTTTTCGTTGCTATAACAATCAAATTAATTTTGACAAGGTCATGGAGTTCATCACCAATATATAAATTAAATTTAGAGCTGTAAATGTGTTGTGGGTTGGTTTTACAGTTTAGTAACTCTCTGTTTCTATTATAATTAAAATGTTTTATTGGTATTATAATTGTTGCACAGTTACCAAGCGATATTTAAATGGAGAAAAAAGTAAACTATGCAGATAATTTTGAATTCGTCTTCTGAGGTATTATATTAACTTCTTTTAAAAAAAATAGTATTTAAATAATGTTTAAGATTTAGAAACCACATTAAAAAGATTTGTAGCTGAAGTTAAGTCCAACATAATGATTTATGAGTTGTTTTCCTTATTTTTTGTTATTTTTTGAAGTTTGTGTATCGTCATGAAAAGTTATGTTATCACTATTTTAAGAGGTGGCAATTGTTTATTTCGCTCAGTATCTTATTGTGTATATAAGACTGATGTATATCACATCTAATATATATTCTTTTCCGTCGAATTTCGACGTGTGCAACTAGTTAGATTAAAAAGAATTCTGAAATCCGGAGAATTTCTTACAAAATGCATTTCCATACTAAAATTTTATTACAAGTAAAATTATTCATTTTCTCTCTATTCTTTGTAAAATTTATCACCGTTTCTTTAAATGATACTAAGTTACAGAATTTTCTCCTCAAGTTTACTTTATTTTTTAATTATAATGAGTTATTTATTTTGTCGCTATTTATTTTATTCATAATTTAATTTTTATACTGTTGGGGACATCTGACACACCTTTGATTCTGCTAATTTCAGATACTTGGGAGTCTATTGTACTTTTTAATACTAGGGTAGAAATTTTATTACAGTTTATTTTCTACATTAATTTTAAATTTTCGTGAGAAGTTTATTTTTTCCTTGTTTGTTTTTTAATGAAATGTAAAAACTGATATTAGTTTTATTTTATTGCAGATGCATTAAACCATTAATGTACCACATCACATCACTCAAAATATCTTCAGTGTGTCAAACAAATCTAACAAAATATTTTTATGAGAGCTTTTTGAAAAAGCAGCTAATTCACAGCCAGGAAAATCTTTTATTTGTGAGCTATGCAAGAATTTACCCCAAAAAAGTCTTTATTGTGTGAAGTATGCAACAAAGAATTCTTTTATAAGAGCCATTTAAACAGGCATCAGTTAATTCATACTGGTGATAAATGTTTTGTATGTGATATATGCAACAAGAAATTCTCTCAAAAGGGCCATTTAAGCACACATCTGTTAAGTCATACTGGTGAGAAACCTTTTGTATGTGAGCAATGCAACAAGAAATTCTCTCAAAAGAGCCATTTAAGCAGTCATCTGTTAAGTCATACTGGTGAGAAACCTTTTATGTGTGAGGTATGCAGTAAGAAATTCTCTCAAAAGCGCCATTTAAGAAAACATCTGTTAAGTCATACTGGTGAGAAACCTTTTGAATGTGAGCAATGCAACAAGAAATTCTCTCAAAAGAGCCATTTAAGCCGTCACCTGTTAAGTCATACTGGTGAGAAATCTTTTGTATGTGAGGTATGCAACAAGAAATTCTCTCAAAAGTGCTATTTAAGAAACCATCTGTTAAGTCATACTGGTGAGAAACCTTTTGTATGTGAGCAATGCAACAAGAAATTCTCTCAAAAGAGCCATTTAAGGAGTCATCTGTTAAGTCATACTGGTGAGAAATCTTTTATATGTGAGGTATGCAACAAGAAATTCTCTCGAAAGGACGAATTAAGCAGACATTTGTTAATTCATACTGGTGAGAAAAATTTTGTATGTGAGATGTGCAATAATAAATTCGCTCGAAAACATGATTTAACGAAGCATCTGTTAATTCATACTGATGAGAAACCGTTTGTGTGTGATATATGCAACAAGAAATTCTCTCAAAAGGGCCATTTTAGCAGCCATCTGTTAAGTCATACTGGTGAGAAACCTTTTGTATGTGAGGTATGCAACAAAAAATTCTCTCGAAAGGGCGATTTAAGCAAACATCTGTTAATTCATACTGGTGAGAAAAATTTTGTATGTGAGATGTGCAATAATAAATTCGCTCGAAAACATGATTTAACGAAGCATCTGTTAACTCATACTGATGAGAAACCGTTTGTGTGTGATATATGCAACAAGAAATTCTCTCAAAAGGGCCATTTTAGCAGCCATCTGTTAAGTCATACTGGTGAGAAACCTTTTGTATGTGAGGTATGCAACAAAAAATTCTCTCGAAAGGGCGATTTAAGCAGACATCTGTTAATTCATACTGGTAAGAAATCTGTTGTATGTGAGGTATGCAACAAGAAATTCTCTCAAAAAAGCAGTTTAATCAGACATCTCTTAAGTCATACTGTTGAGAAACCTTCGGTACAATAATTTCGCTCGTAAGAATGATCTAAGATCATATCTGTTAATTCGCACTGGTGAGAAAACTTTCGTGTCTAAGATATACAGCGAGAAGTTTACTAAAAAGATTGAATTAACGATGCATCTCTTAATTCATACTGGTATGAAACCGCTTGTACATGGGATATGAAACAAAAAATTCTCTATAAAGGATGATTTAAAATAGGTTTGGATAATTCAGAATGGTGAGAAACCTTTTGTGTGTGAGATATTTAACGAGAAATTTTCTCAGTAGAGTGATTTAGCCAGGAATCTCTTAATTCACATTGGTAACAAACCTTTTGAGCGTGAGATATGCAACAGGAAATTCCTTTAGGTGTATATTTTAAGCAAAATCTTTTAATTCATACTGAAGAGAAACCTTTTGTGTGTGAGATTTGTGCCAAGATATTCTTTCAGACGATTGGTTCGAGAAAAAGTGTTAATTCAAAGTGGCGAGAGAACTTTTATGAGAGATTAACTAATACAAATTCCAAAAAAAGCTATGTAAGTGCTATATTTTGATCCTAAAATGCGTTAATGCGGTAAACTAACCGTAGAATGTTCCAGAAATAAAAAACATATTTCTTTCCATTTATTACAGTGCGTAAAAAAGAAGAGTGGTAAACAAAAATTTTCCTCTTTAAACCAGTAAATCAAGAGCTATACCATGATCCTTGGCAAACTCAATTTTATTTTTATCATCTTTATATTGTCTGAAAACTATTAAAAATCTGTTTATAGATGTTAAAAGTTAATTTTATTAAAAAATCTTAGTACTTTCAAACCTTTTCCAAACAGGTTCTTTCTCAGAGAATATTTTCTTTTATAAATACAAATATAAGATTTCGTTTTTGAAAAATGAACGAGACTCGTGGCTTGAAGATTGAGGTAGTAATATTTTAGGTGAACGGTAAAAAGAAATATTTGATTGTTGTAAAATTAAATTTTAATACGTCATTTTCTCAAATCAGGATTTTATTTTTAGGATTTTTTTAAACCATAAACTGGTGTATTATAAGACAGGGCATCATTGCACACTTTATTGCTTTTGCATAGGATTTCTATGGATTCTCTTATAATAGATAAGTAATAACTGGATTTTGGGAATAATATTTTCGTATGATCAAAATCTATTGCGGTATTTTACCCGAAAGACTTATCCGTAATATTGAAAGAAAATTTGTGTGTTTGAAACACTGATTGTTATTTTTGAAGATACTAACAGCCTGATGCCATTTCAAATGTAAGTAAGGTTTCTAAAATCTATTGCGATATTCTGTTTGAGATATAAACGTGAGAGAGCAGTAAATTGGCGACAAAATTTAATATCTACTTTATGTTCTTTTATTCTTTTTATGAGTTTTCTATTGGTTTTCCCGATGTATTCCATTTTTTTTACTGTCACTTTTAAAAGGGACTTTATATTTATTTTAGATTTATTTAAAAAAAATTGTTAAAAATAATTTCGCACAATAAATTTCTTTGATGATAAAATTGATTTTTTTATAAATGTGTTAGCTGAAAGTCAAAATGTTAGTTTCGAAAAGGGTGTGACCCCCTGACTTACCCGTAATATTGAAAGAAAATTTGTGTGTTTGAAACACTGATTGTTATTTTTGAAGATACTAACAGCCTGATGGCATTTCAGATGTAAGTAAGGTTTGTAAAATTGATTTTAAACTAACCTTTTCTCATCAGGATTCTATTAAAAGAAACTATCCTAATTTAATTTTCATGTCATTACTGATAGCTTAAGTAATCTTTTAAGTTCCTTCATTTCAAGATCGCATATTGTGATTGTTATTTCATGAAGGAATAGCAGTCTGATGTCGTTTTTAAATGTCAATATATATTGGAAAAAAAGCAATGAAATGCTTGCTTAATCAATCTAATTCAATCTCTAATACTTTCAATGATATTGAAAAAAATATTATGATTTCGATATACCTCATGTCCATCTGATAATTCTTCCAAATCATAGAGGTTTAGTATACCACATTCGTTCTTGAAAATGAATTATGTACAGTCAATCAGGGTAACATTGCTATACTTTTACGAAACTCTGATCCATTCTGCCATGGTGGAACCTTGACGAATTATTTCCATTTGAGTTGCCAAACTCACACTAATGCATCTATCTATATTTTTAGACTAAAACTTTGCCGTTAACCTAAGTGGTTTAACAGATTTAATCTTTTTTTTTTGTCTCTTGGACCAAAGTTACTCTGATTGGCTATAGCATTTGTAGATCGTTCAGAAGGGCGCTTAAAATATTTCGATTTTACATTATAGTCTATGCAGAAAATCGCTTGTGTTTTTTTTTTTTACATTATTTGAAAAAAAATATTGAATGAAATGAGTAGAATTTCTGAGATTTCCTGAAATATTCTTTCTGTAGAATAGGGGGTGCAAAGTATTTATTATTCGTTTACATTTTGAATACTGTCGTTTGTAAGTATTTCTTTTTTCAAAAGAAAAAAATATGAAGCGAAGCTTATAATTGAGATTTAGAAAAATTATCAAAACACCCATTCTTATCTTTAATGTAGAAGTAAAGATAGTGAATACGAGGATGATAAGTTTCGGTTTTCACCCGATTCCTGCATAAAGCAAATTGGAAATTGCACATCAACCATAGCAAATGAGGTGCGTTCGTACTATAACAAAGTTTTAAAAATATTCAGGTTTTGTTGTAGTAGTATACAGTCCATCAAATATAGTATAGGTCGAAATCTTTTGTGTGTCCTTGTAAATTTTAGGGGGAGAATTCATATAATTCTTTTTTAGGTGCGCTCGTAGTTATAAAAATAATTAGCAGCAACAGTCGTCGTTCAGATATAACAGAGCAAAAACTACTCAAGAGAATCACTTGAAATTGAAAATATATTTCAATCTGCTTTCTAATGTACAAAAAAGTAATTTGCAGTAAATCGCAGTACCATATGGGTATTTCCATGAGCACTTGTCGTGTAAGTCACATTTTTAGTAACAGCTAAAATGTTGGCCACCGTTATTTTCGAAAGTTTTTCATGGTCTTATTCAATTAATGAAATATCTCTGATAAAATAAGTCACATATTTCCGTTCTAAAATACTGGTATCCAAAATCGTAAGTATGTGACTTACACAGCATGTGCTCATGGAAATACCCATATATGAATTTCATAAAATGTGAAATAGTTTAATGGTAGTAACGCAGTAGAACAGTAGTAAATCAGTATTTCCCCTCTATATCATTGCGTAATAGAATACTTTCGTGTGCCGATTGTAAATTAATAAAAATATTCTTAGCACAACAGTTTGTTGAGAATGTATTTTTTAGTATATGCTTCTTAGGTACATATGAATTCTATTGTATTCGACAGAGTATAAGATCATTTAAATTCTCTTGAAATTATTTTTTTCCATTGACCGTAATGTAACAGAATGCTTTTGATTGTTTCTGTAATTAAACTATACATCCGATTTTCATAAAAATTAAAATAACTCAACAAAATTATGGAATAGTTATATATTTTCAATTTCAAGTGATTCTCTTGAGTAGTTTTTGCTCTGTTATATCTGAACGACGACTATTGCTGCTAATTATTTTTATAATTACGAGCGCACCTAAAAAAGAATCATATGAATTCTCCCCCTGAAATCCTCCATTTTTTAGCAAACAAAATTTTAAAACATTTATTTTGAATTCGTTAGAAAATACTTTGAAATAAATAAATTATCATCTAAATAATTCCCCTTGAAATTTCTTCCAACTTCTTAGTGTCATCTAATAACAAACACGTATTGTTTAATATTTATAACTCTTTATTTTAACTTAATGAATAAATACTTAAGGACTCATTAACTCTTTATATTACTTAATGAATAAATCATTGCAAACGCGGTAGCATTTAGTATAATATGTTTAAGAAATGGAAAATGCAAACGTCTTTTTGAAATTTCTGACGAACCAGTTGACCTATGACAGTGATTTTTTGTTAAAAGACAGAACTCGATGAGACAAATAAAATGATAGCATACAAAAAAATTATCGTAGTTACTGTAGTTTTTTATTAAACTTTTAACGAAAAAAAAATGAAGTCGAAAAATTCAACAAACTGTAGCTATGGATCCCATTGATGGATTAACTTCATTTTTGTCTTATTTTTATCGTCATGATAAAAATTAATTTAGATTTTATTATTTCATTTTTGTATGTTTGACGGTCGCCGACAAAATCGAATTTCTGTCTTAAAATCCAGTTGAACATTGTTTCTTGTTGTTACCAATGTAGTTATTTTTCATTCATTGCCTCTAAGTTTAAAAATATATAAAAATTGTTATGTATGTAACATAATTCTTTCAAATAAAATAAATCACGTGAAAAATATGGTTGTTTGTTTTTATTGTGAAGCTTCCAGTTTCAGTTCTTTCAATAAAGTTGTGAACGCACTCCAGTTTTTTTCATTCGACTCCTTGGTTTATTTTCCAGATATGATGCATTTCATATGAGAATGCAACGACTTCCTTGTTATTCTAATACAACAATAAAATATTGACGGCACACATTTTACAGCTTTTCAAAATATAAAAAAAAATCTTCGTTTTTATCAAAAAATTTAAATGACTAGTTTAAAAAAATGCTCTGACGAGCACTAAAATAAAGTTATTTTTTAAGTATGAAAAAAGATTTGACAAGTGCTTCTATTAGTAATTGAGCATGAAGGAGGACAAGGGATCCCTTCTTGTCTGCAACTCACTTCAAAGCCACCTTAAAAAACATATTTGCGCTTTTTTATGAAAACAAATCAGTCACAATTACTTTAAAAATGTATAGTGTAAAGACGTACGCAGTAAAGAAGCAGCTTGTTAAACATGAGAGTAAGACTAGGCCACTTAGTACCAAAAGCCTTGATCCTATAGTGTATCACACCAATTTAGTGCCACCAAGCACGCCCAGAGAGTAGAATTGCAGAGAAAATTGATTGTAGTTTAGAGCAGTCAACATGTAAAGCGTGATGGAAAGCTCGACTCAATGACCTCTGATACCTAGACACCATTATCGGTAACCTTTTCTTACTTTGACATCTTTGCCTTCCGTCACGTGACGGAGGACAGATTTAGTGCGCCACACCAGTTTTTCTCCCGCACCGAAATTCATATTGTTATGTTTGTCTTGAGTTGACCGCTCTTCTGTTTTTCTCTTTCTGAAATCTGAAAGTTGCCAGTAAAGCGATCACCGCCAAAAACGGCATCTTTTTGCCAAAGATGTTGGATTTGAAACCATGCCGATAGAAC
This sequence comes from Maratus speculifer, assembly GCA_964019185.1. Lineage (NCBI taxonomy): Eukaryota > Metazoa > Arthropoda > Arachnida > Araneae > Salticidae > Maratus > Maratus speculifer. The sequence goes on along the minus strand of CAXHSM010000990.1, from coordinate 89,347 downwards.
AATGGAATGTGGCGTCTGCGTATATTAGAAGTCTGTGGTTCGGCTAAAGTACCGCAAATTTATTTTACATGGAAAAAGTACAAATATGATTTTTTCAAAGTTCACATTGATGTGAGTTTCAGCCAAGAAGGGATCTCTTGTCCTTCCTATTGTTCAGTTATTAATAGAAGCACTTGTCAAACCTTTTTTCATACTTAAAAACATATTAACCTTTTTTGGTGCTCGTCAGAGCATTTATTAATACCAGTAATAATATGAAACAAGTACGCATATAACTACTAAGAATATATTTATTAAAAATGCAACACATTGCTCAATGGTGCACAAAACAAGAATTTTAATATGAACTTGTACAATTAAAATAAAATAAAAATATCAACGTTTCGCGCCGTCTTCAGGAAAATATGATAATGAAAGGACTAAGTTTGCTCCCTGATCGAGAGATAATATTTCTAATAAATTAAAATCGAAATGAATTAAAAGTTTAAAAATGCTGCCACTTACACGCGAGTAAAAATTTAAATATTGCGACGAGATAAAATTTAAGATTTTATGATGTTATGCCCTATTTTTGGTATATTGTAGGACAAATTATCATTACAAGGTTTATTTTCTCGTGCAATGATTTCGACAGATTCTCTTATTTTACCTTACTGGGTTATTGCACGGAACTATTATTTTGGCCTCATCAAGGTTAATACGGCAACCCTTGTTCGCCAAGTAGAAGCTAAAAAGAGCAGTATTCTGTTTATATTGTTTAATATCTCTGCGATGCTCTTTAATTCTAATTAAAAGTTTGCGTGTTGTCATGCCGATGTAGAATTTTTTAACATTATTTAATAAAGTGATGGGGATTTCATAAGTACCAGATTTTTGATCTATTGGAATTTTGTCGATCTTATCTGTAACAATGTCAATAACTCATTATTCTAACTCTAAATATTAAATTTTACTTTTGATAAAGAATAGTACATGTTTAAGCTTGTTAAAATGTATCTGAATTAAAGTATAATAAAACATGTGAAAAAGAACATGCCTGTAACAGAATCCTGTTTAAGAGGCTACTTCATTCAAATGAAAAGACCCATTCACCTAAGGAAGAAATTTATAAAGATATCTCGGTTATATTTTTATATATTTTTTATTTTTTTTTAGCTTTGGGCAGCTGAGATTGATCTGTATGCAGACCGTTTTATGATTTTGTTTACAGATATTTTTTATGAGAACGCTTTCATTTTCGGAACTGTTTCGGTTCCATACCAAAATCAAAAAAGTAAGAAACGGCCTGCATTTATATCAATCTCAGCTATCCAATACAAAAAAACATCATTTAAAACATTGCGGATATCGGGAAAATGCAGAATAAAAGAGCCACCTGCTGTGCGATTTACACTAGAATATAATGAGCAATAATACTGATAAACCTGAATCTGAAGTTTGGTAAAAATTCAAGCCTCCGTTCTTGAGCTAGAGCTATTACGGAAATCGGGGAAAATGAATAAAACAGCGCCCCCTATTGGGTGCTTGATACCAAAATGTAAATAATTTCACTTCATATCCAGGATTAACGGAATCCGAAGTTTGATGATAATCCATGCATTAAATCTTGAGATAAGTTATTGCAGAAATCGTGAAAAAAACAGAATAGCCTGCAGAATGATTTACACCAAAATGCAAAGGGCATCCATTCATGTCAAGGAATAACAGAATTTCAAGTTAAGCGAAAATCCATGAAATAGTTTATTAGATAGAGCTTTTGAAGGAATTGTAAAAGGTAGTACAGCGACGCCCCTGTTGAGCGATTTAAACCAAAAAAATCAGCATCAATTTATATCAGGGAGTACCTAAATATATTTTTTTAATTAAAATCCGTGCATTACTTCTTGAGATAGAGCGTCCACAAAATTTATGTCACACGCAGACAGACTTTTGTAAAAACATATTTTTTGAAATCTCTGACCCTTAAAATCTGTCAATCCGTCAAAAACCGGAATTCGAAATTTTTAACGAATCCAGTGCTTTCTTCTTGTAAAAATAAAAGAAAGTAAAAGTGAAAATTAAATAAAAAAATTAAATTAACATTGTTGATTTGTGAAGAATCCCTTATCATCCAGTTGTTTCTTGAAAGAACTGAAATTCAGCTCACTCATATCGCTGATATCTTTCTGGATTATCACAAGGCTTATTTATTTTATTTTATATATCTTTTTTTTTTTTTTTTTTTTTTTTTTTTTTTTTTGTATGAGTTGCTGATTTTTAAATGAATTCCTTGACAATCCAAGTAATAAGTGATTTCGTTTTGAATAAATAAATAAATACTCCCCATAAATAATTATTTATGTTAATGTTCGAGATATTCAGAACAACATGGATGACAATAATTTTAATTTTTAAATCATTTTTTTAATTAAAACTCATTTAATATATCGGTAGTGAGAGCTATTCTTGCAAAATACGTAGAGCGAGAATAATGAAATTCATTAACAAAAAATACTGTTATGTGAATGTTCCAATTCTTAACAAAACAATGTCAATAAATGTATTGTGATGCCACCTGTAACAGAAAATTGTTTTGTAGTTGCAAATTTTTCGTATAACATTTCTTGAAAGGAGAAAAGCTACACCTTTGTAAAGGGTCGAGAAAAGAACCGCATTGGAAAATAGTGAGGCTTCGACGGTTCACGTGCGCTTTCTAAAACAGGATTTGGCAAATACTTTGTATGAAAAGTGTAATATGCTTTTATTTGTACAGACGAATAAATAAGTTTTACATTGTTTTTTTTAACTGTACATAAAAGTACCGTCAGACTATAAAGAGTTAGTTATACCTCTGGAGGTGCCTTGCCAGGTGAAGGTCTCGTCATCTGATCAAGGTTCTAAATTACGAGACCAAAATGAGTAACCGTTTGCAATACATACAACAGGATATAACGTTAAGCAACCGTCAAAACAAAGCATGCTAGACTGAGAAGCAAGTACTGCAGATGTGATGAAGCGCGAAGCGAAGGAATCATGTTTTATGCCGCTACGCGGCATTTACGCGGTCACCCGCCCCGATACCAGGTATCTTACCCGTTAAGCTGAGGTAACTCGGCAGGTAGGGGCCTGGTCATCGGTTAGAAAGAAAGAAAGAGTTAGTTAATAAATCCAAAAAATGAATTTATAATTATTAAATCATCATCTTTTTAATAATCACGTAGATGACAGCGCCATTAAATTGAATTTTAAAATTAATTCAATTAGAAGGTACTTCTTTTTAATCAATTTAGAAATTTAGCCAAAACTGTTATAATTATTTTGTGTATAAAATTTGCATAAACTCACAAACATTTGCTTGTATTATAACATAACAGCAAGAAAGACTGGGCATAGCTCGTTCAATAGTTAGCTCCGAGTTAAACTCTATAACAATATACTCTCAGAAGATTAACAATTATACAGTGAAACCTCCAAATAAGGGACACTCCGAATAAGGGACACCTCTATCTAAGAGACAAAACTCACGGTCCCAGTCCCTTGGTATAGGACGTGTAATGTATTTACCTCTGAATAAGGGGCACTTGAAAATGAGATAAAAGGAGCTGGCTTTTGAATTTTAGCCCCATTGAAAGTAATGCTAAACCTTATGAGGATGATTCTGAAAGTGGAGAATAAAAGAAAATTGTGAAATAAAGAAATCTTTACAGATGCTTTAAGGCTGTTCTCAGACCCAAAAGGGCAAATTTTATGACAAAAAAATTAATTTATTTTTATTCAGAAATGCCTGAAATTAGCAGATACGTTGTTGTACAGAAACTATGTAATCGAACTGTTTTTTCTTTTCTTTTTTTTCCTTTCCTCCCCCCCCCTTTTTTTTCAAACGCAATAGATTTTTGGAAGATAATGCCAATGTGGGCATTTTGAACCAAATTTATACGCAAAAGAAGAATAAGCACTCAAGAAATGATGAAAAAGTCCGTCACGTGATCAAAATCGCTTATAACTCAATAGGTAATTTATTCAAAACTTGAACACATAGTTCGAAAATCGCAACCATTGTCAGGTGGACCTTTCCATTAAAATATGAATATATAAATGCGTCAAAATGTTTTCCGCTTGCTAAGCAGAGCAGCCGAGAGATTTGAGTGATTATTTCAAGTGTAATTCTTTTAAATGTTTTTATACTTTTTGCATGGACACAGTTTGCATAAAAAATACAAATCAATATTTCTACAAATCATTTAATGATTTAGTAATCAACTGTAAATTTTCATTAATTAATTCTCTATTCTTTTGTGTCTGATTAACGTAATTTATACACTTTGAATACATTTAAACTTCACCTTCAATGTTTTGTTAGTTTTATATCCTTCAAGACGATTAATTAAAAAAATAATAAAACCACCGAATAAGGAACACCTCTATTTAAGGGACAAAAGTTCCGGTCCCATAGGTGTCCCTTATTCGGAGGTTTCACTGTATATTTGTGCCAAATTTGGTGACATTGTTTCATTTGATGACCAAACCTTATTGGCATTGGTAATCTTGAAAATAAATTAAAATGCCAAATCTCACAAAACGTTGCCAGCTTTCAAATTTTGATTCCTGATAACTCTTCAACAACTTAATATCTGTTTCAATCTTTTTTTCCAATAAATACAATGACTCATAGTGACACTAAACTGACTTAATCGTCAAATTTTCCCAACCGTGTCACCTATCCCAATGATTTTCTCGTACCGCAAAATGGCAGGACCCAAAATTAAGTCAGAGATTATCAGAGACGTTTTTCAGATAAAACTTGCAAACACACAAGATGTGAAAACACTCTTCACGAAGACATTCTGGCACTAGCAGCCGCTGATTTTCAGAACATTTTTCTTTTATTTATTTTTTTTCTTTCTTGTGCAAACTTAAAGCTGATTGGTTATTTTACGATCTTTTTTATTAATGTTCTTTTTGTACCTTTCAGATTTCGATGTAGTCATTTTAAGAATAATGATCAAGAAACATGTAATATCTGTGCGCGCGTGTGTAAATAATCAACTTTTCTTTTTTGTGTGTTTACGTTTTGTCTCTTATTTTTGATGTGGATTTTCTGTCTTTGAAGATTGCCAAGAATTACGATTCGGACCACCGTGCATCCCTCAAGAACCCTCGAGAAAGGTAGGAAAATTTTATATTATTATTTTAAGAATATTTTTCTACTGAATATCGAATTTGAAATTAACATGGCATGCCTGTCGCGGGATGTACGGTGGTAATATATTTTGAAACAATTAAGAATTTGAATCTTGAAATTAACTAATTAAGTAGAGAAAAAGAGAAAAAAAATGGCTGAAAGTTTAGAAACACTTAAAAAAAGAAGAACAATTTTTCGATCGGCTGTTACGAAAATTCTAAATAAAATCGAAACTTCCATAAAATCAGACGATGTGTCTATCGAAGAACTGCAAGAACATGTTGAAACATTGACCGACAAATTTAAGTCACTTAAGACAACAGATAATTCAATTGAATTATTAGTCAATCCCGATGATTTAGAGAAAGAATTAGAAGCCGCTGAAAAGTATAGCGAAAATGTAATATTATGGAAGTCACGCGCAAATCAGAAAATTAGAGAATTAAATGCCGGATTTTTAAATTTAAAATCAAAACAAGAAAGTAACAAAGAACAATTTTCAGACAGTACATTTAATGAAAAAGTGGATAATTCGGTAAAAGTTAAGTTACCGAAATTGCATATACCAATATTTGATGGAAATATAAATGAATGGCTTTCCTTTTGGAGCAGTTTTGAATCGGCCATTCATGATAATAAATCGTTAAATAAAGTTGATAAATTTAATTATTTAAGATCGCAATTAAGATCGACCGCTTTAAACACAATAGAGGGTTTTCCTGTTTCCGAAAAAAATTACGATGCGGCTATAGAATTGCTGAAAAGTAGGTTTGCTAATAAACAATTATTAATACACAATCATATTAGTAATGTTTTAGCTATCAAGCCTTTGAGAACTTCGAATGATATATATGCTTTCCGACAATATTTTGATAAATTATCAGTAGAACTGAGAAGTTTGCAAAGCTTTAATAGATAGCAGCAGATTTAAAGCTTTAGCAGATTTAAATAGCATTTCAAGTGTATTATGTACAACCATTTTGAAAACAATTCCGAAAGATTTGTTAACAGAACTTAATAAGTCCGATAATGAAAAAGGATTTTATGAAATTGAAGAATTGATGAATTTTTTATCTACTTGTTTAAAAGCTAGAGAAAAGGCGAATTTAGTAATAAACCCAATGAACGAAGATAGAAAATTTTTTAATCCTCCTGAAAAGAAAAACTTTAATACGTTTCGAAATAACAATAAACAAAAAAATTATCCCACAGCTAATGATTTAGTGTCAACGAACAAAAAAGAGAATTTAAACGTAATAAACTGCGTTTTTTGTGAATCATTTCATCACTCATCGGTTGATTGCGATAGAACTAATGAGTTATCTATTGATGAAATTAAGAACATTCTAATGAAAAAGGGAGCATGTTTTAAGTGCTTAGAAATGAAAAAACATTTATCGCGTTTTTGCAAAAAAAAATATAAAATGCCGGATTTGCAACGGGAGTCATAACACATTGTTTTGTTATAGAAACATAAAAAAGGAAAAATCTAAACAACAGACCGAAGTGTCGGATACTGCCCTTTTTGCGAATGAAAACTTGCCGAAAGAGGTTTATTTACAAACTTTATATGTTTATGTAAGAAATAATGGTTGTGAATATATAGTACGCGCATTGTTAGATACGGCGTCTTCTAAGTCGTATATTTCAAAGTTCGTAGCCAATAAGATGGGATTAAAAAGTTTAAGAAAGGTCAGAATTACTCACGGGTTGTTTGGAGGTACCGAAACAACGGTAGATCATAACTGTTATTCTGTTAATTTAAGGGGTTTAAGGGGAGGTAAAAAGATAAAAATTGAGGTAATGGAACAAGAAAAAATTTGTGCTAATGTACCCAAAATTAGAGACATTCGTTGTATTGCGGAATTAAAAGGAAAAAATATTTTTTTAAGCGATATCTGCCCTGAAGGTAAAAATTGTTTATATGAAAGAAATTTAAATGAAATACATGTACTTTTGGGAGCAGATGTTGTGGGAGAACTGTTTACAGGAAAAATAGAAAATTTATCTTGTGGTTTGGTTGCGATGCAAACAAAACTGGGTTGGACTACCATGGGCAAAATTGGCGGAAATGAAAGGGATAGTTCTCTTTTGGTCCTTTCATTATATGTAAACGATGACAAAATTACAGATTTGTGGAATTTAGATTCTTTAGGCATAGTAGATCCGGCGGAAAAACAAACTAAGGAAGAAGTCCAGAAATTAGTTTTGGAGCATTTTAAAGAAACCGTAAGACGCGAAACTGATGGTGGGTACAAAGTTTGTCTTCCCTGGTTAAGTGACCATCCTCCCATTCCAAGTAATAAAGATTTAGCGATAAAACGCCTGCAAAATAATATTAAGAATCTCCAAAATTGCGGTTTGTTGAAAGATTACGAAGCAGTTTTAAATGAGTGGGAAACGGAAGGGATTATTGAAAGAGTGAAAGAAGAGGAAAAACTTAACACCAAAGTCCATTATCTCCCTCATAGAGCTGTAAAAAAATCTAATTCTACTACCAAAATTAGGCCGGTATTTGATGGATCAGCACATGTTAGGGGTTCTGTTTCCATAAATGATTGTATAGAGAAGGGACCTAATTTAATTGAACTAATTCCTTCTGTTCTAAATCGATTTAGAGTGGGAAAGATAGGTATTGTAGCAGATATTCGTAAAGCTTTTTTACAGATATCACTGAATGAAAAGGATAGAGATTATTTACGTTTTTTCTGGTGGAGAGATGGGAATTCAGAAAACCTGGAAATTTATAGACATTGTCGGGTTGTCTTTGGGATTAGTTGTAGCCCCTTCCTTTTGGCCGCTACTCTAACACGTCACTTAGATGAAGCACCTGAGAACATTAAAGATGTTGCTATAAAACTTAAAGAATCTTTCTATGTAGATAACTGTGTAGCTAGTGTAGAATCGTTAAAAGAGTTAGAATATTTTCGCAATGAAGCACGGAAATTCTTAGCTTCAGCACAATTTGATCTTCGTGGTTGGTGTCATAATCGGTGCGAAGAAATTGGATTAGGCTTTAATGAAAAGGGTCATTTGAGTGATGCGGCTGAGGATAAAATTCCCTTATTTGGTTTAATGTGGGACACCAAGAGTGATACATTATCGTGTGATTTTCGGAATTTTAAATTGGAAAATGAGTGCATCACTAAAAGAACAATTTTGTCCTTAACTCATAAAATATTCGATCCCATCGGTTTCACTTGCCCCGTGACCTTAATTCCAAAATTACTTTTACAGAAATGCTGGAAAATAAAGGCGTCATGGGACTCCAAGCTGCCCGATGAGATAGTTAAGGAATTTAGAAAATGGACTAAGGAAATTAATGATTTGGGAAATCTTGAGATCCCGCGAAGATTGTCTAACTTATCTCTAAAAGAGGGAAACTTATCTTTACATATTTTCTGCGACGCTAGTAAATTTTCTTACGCTACATGCTTTTATCTAAGAAATGAAGTAGAAAATCGTGTAACTTGTCAACTTATTCAGGCTCGTTCTAGAGTAGCTCCTCTAAAGGACATTTCCATTCCACGCCTTGAGTTATTGGCCTGTTGTATTGGAGCTAGATTGTCTAATAGTATTAAAAACGATTTGAAATTAGAAAATGTTGATACTTACTATTGGTCAGATTCAATGGACGTGTTATACTGGATAAAACGGGAAGGTCCTTGGGCTACATTTGTAGAAAATAGAGTTAGAGAAATTCGAAAGCTTACCCCCAACACTTCATGGAATTTCGTACCTGGACATATGAATCCAGCAGATTTACCGTCACGCGGTTGTTGTGCAAAATCCCTTATTAAATCTCAGTGGTGGTTAGGACCATCATGGCTTTCAGAATCAAAGGAAAATTGGCCTAGTACTAATATTTTTCCTAATATGGATATAGTGAATTCTGAAAAAAGAAAAACTATTGTGACCGCTCCTAATGTAGAGAGTGATGAGGCACAATTTTATAATCGCTATTCTTCTTACAATAAAATTTTGCGAGTTACTGGTTGGATTTTGCGATTTTACCAAAATTCGAAAAGGGGTAGTACCGACAGAATATTCGGTCAATTAACACAAAACGAATTAAAAGCGGCAGAAACAGTATTATTAAAACTTGTGCAAAAAGAATCCTTTGTGAATGAACATAATCAAAGACTGAAATGCCTGAATATTTTTACAGATTCGGAAGGAATCATACGCGTGAAAACGAAGATATTTCAACGAGAAGATGAATTTAATTTTAGATTACCTATCTTACTCCCTTCAAATCATTACGTCGTAGAACAGATTATATTTTCGAAACATTTAGAATTCGGTCATTGTGGCGTACCCTTGTTGATGACTGCGTTACGAGAAAATTACTGGGTACTGAAGAGTCGGAAAACAATCAAAAAGGTAATCGGCAAATGTATCATTTGTAAAAGACACTCAGCAAAACCACCTGATGTAGCAGAAAGTGTCTTACCTCTTGATCGTGTCAGAGAAGCCGCGATTTTCGAAATAATAGGATTAGATCTGTGCGGGCCTCTTTATTTGAAAAAAGAATCTAAAGTCTGGATTTTGATAGTCACGTGTGCAGTTTTTAGAGCTGTGCATTTCGAGCTATTGACAGCTCTTTCAACCGAAAGTTTTATCTTAGGACTGAAACGCTTTATTTCTAGACGAGGTCGTCCTGCAATAATATATTCAGATAACGGCACAAATTTTACTGGCTGCCACAATTTATTAAAAACAATTGACTATGAAAAAGTAAAAGCGGTTACTGCGTTTTCACGTATAGATTGGAAATTTATTCCACCTTCTGCACCTTGGTGGGGTGGATTTTGGGAGAGGCTTGTTGGAATCCTGAAACGAATCTTGAGAAGGGTATTGGGCAAGACGTCTTTAAATTTTGAAGAACTACATACCGTTATCTGCGATTGTGAAAGTATTATAAATGCCCGCCCCTTGACGTATGTTACAAATAATAATGAAGATCTTCAAGTTATAACGCCTTCAATGTTCCTACAGGAAAATACTAAAATAGGTATGCCTGAACTAGAATTTCTAGACCACAAAGAAATGAATAAACGATACCATTATAGAATTAAAATTAGAAACGATTTAAAAGCAAGATTTAGAAGCGAATACCTCGGCACATTAAAATGTTCGGTCTTTAGTGGGAAAAAATCAAGATCTTTGCGTGTAGATGTTGTCCTAATATGGACGGAAAATTCTAGCCGAATAAACTGGCCTCTTGGTAGAGTTGTCGAACTTATACCCAGTCAAGATGGCGTTGTGCGTGTAGTAAAGTTGAAGACTGCAACTGGAATGCTAATTCGTCCCATTAAGAAACTTTGTTCTTTGGAGGTGAATGAAATCGCCGATAATCAAAGTGATGCAGTACTGCAAAAGCGTTTGACTACTCGCCGTGGTCGAATTGTACGGCCGCCCGAAAGACTCCAACTGCAGTGATTGAGTTCTGTCCCCTAATGAACTCAAGGTGGGGAGTGTGAAAACACTCTTCACGAAGACATTCTGGCACCAGCAGCCGCTGATTTTCAGAACATTTTTCTCTTATTTATTTTTTTTCTTTCTTGTGCAAACTTAAAGCTGATTGGTTATTTTACGATCTTTTTTATTAATGTTCTTTTTGTACCTTTCAGATTTCGATGTAGTCATTTTAAGAATAATGATCAAGAAACATGTAATATCTGTGCGCGCGTGTGTAAATAATCAACTTTTCTTTTTTGTGTGTTTACGTTTTGTCTCTTATTTTTGATGTGGATTTTCTGTCTTTGAAGATTGCCAAGAATTACGATTCGGACCACCGTGCATCCCTCAAGAACCCTCGAGAAAGGTAGGAAAATTTTATATTATTATTTTAAGAATATTTTTCTACTGAAATATCGCATTTTGAAATTAACACAAGATATGGCAATATTATGATACATGAATATCCTCCCTTGGCGACCAGTCATGTATTTTTTAAATGCATGCTAAGCACTGCATCACGCTACTCTCATTCCTAAATTAATTTATATGTTACTTGCTCAGTCCCTTATTAAACCAGAAGATTCTGGCAGAGAAATCAAGAATTCAATATTTGGTACTGCGTGATTACCTCGTTGATAAAAAAAAACTATCGCCAAACTATAAGATAAAATGCCAATAATGGCTTATCGTAAATGTCACATTCATTTCATGTTTGTTGCATCACCAAATGATATTTAAGTCAATATTTTATTTATATTGTTATTAATATTTTGTTATATTTTTTTAACAATTATTCAGATACCAAAATATGTTAATTTGTGTAATCTGGTGAGCAGTTAAGCGATTTATATAATTTGGCGAAATTGGTCGATGGGATAACCCGGTATTTTTATGTTATACTGAAAACTAATTTTTAAAACTAGTTTTTACCGAAAACTAATGAACAGGTCTGGAGTTCTTTATCAAAATGACAACTGTGACAATTATGGAAATGTTTTACAATTTTTATTATTTTATTACTAAATGCTAAAACAGAAGAGATGTGATAATAGTAAATGTAATGAGGCATACAGGATTCATACATAACATTCTAACAACAAAAATGCAAGAGATTTTTAAGAGGTATCTATATGAGACATGTGTTTTTTAAATAATGGTTATCAGATAGTCCTTCGGAAGCATATAAGACAAACAAAACATTTTCTCCTGTATCAATCACGAGATGTCGTTCTAGTTCACAATGTCTAGAAAATTCTTTGGAACAAATTTCAGAAGCACAAAAATTTTATCGTGTATGTGTCAAGAGATGCCTTCTTAAACTATCATTCCGAGAAAATCTTTTAGAGCATAGATCACAAACAAAAGGTTTTTCTTCTGTGTGAATCAAATAATGTTTTCTTAGAGTACGCTTACCACTAAACTCTTTGTAACATATTTCACAAACAAATGGTTTTTCTTCAGTATGAGTCAAGAGATGCCATCTTAGATCACTATTCCGAGAAAATCCTTTGGAACATATTTTACAAACAAAAGGTTTTTCTCCTGTATGCGTTAAGAGATGACTTCTTAAATTACTACTTGCAGAAAATTTCTTAGAGCATACTTCACAAGAAAAAGGTTTTTCTCCTGTATGCGTCAAGAGGTGCTTTTTTAAACTACTACTTGTAGAGAAATCCTTGGAGCATACTTCGCAAGAAAAAGGTTTTTTTCCTGTATGTGTCATGAGATGAGTTCTTAGATGACCATTTTGAGAAAAACCTTTGGAACATAGTTCACAAACATAAGGCTTTTCTCCTGTGTGGGTCAAATAATGTTTTCTTAGAGTACTCTTATCATTAAACCCTTTGGAACATGTTTTACAAACAAAAGGTTTTCCTCCTGTATGAGTCAAGAGATGATTTCTCAAAGCACTATTATTAGAAAATCTTTTAAAGCATATTTCACATACAAATGAATTATCCCCTGCATGAATATTTTTTAGATGTCTTCTCAGATTACTATTCTGAGAAAATGTTTTAGAACATATTTCACAAATGAAAACTTTATCTCCTGTATCAATGGAGGAATGTTTTTCTTTATTCTCATTTTGAGGAACAATGTGCTGTTCACAGGAGCAAGGATTTTCTTCCACAATGAATGACATTTTCTTGTATGGCAAAGTTTTGCTTTGGATAATAACAGGAACTTCTTCAAAGAATCAGCATTTATCAAATTGTTGCTATTTTCATCCAAGGAAATGACTTATTGAACCTTTAGAAAAATGTTTTATCAACCTTTGGATCTGAAAACAGAAAGAAAAATGTAATAAACGAGACATTTTCTATCAAACTGCACTAAATTTAAACTCTGCTTAAGTAGCCGATTTTACGAATTTAATTTCCTTAAACGGCACAAAATTCATTTATTAAATTATCCCATTATGTATTCTTAGACATATGACTTGAATCGAGTGTACATACATGTACATACATACGTATGTCTATATATATGTGCATCTATAAGTCGAAATATTGATCTGGTTTCGCCTTGACTCTATTTTGGATAGGGAGCTGTAGATATACAATGTTTTTACGCTTGAGCAGAAAATGGGGGAGGGGACTGGCATTTCACATTGTAAGATGTCTCTAGGTGGAGGTTAGGATTCTTCTTTTGACATCAATATCATTTTGAATTCAACCAATTTTGCGATGTGATTCACAAAAACTCTTAAAACTTGTGGATTTGAGAATGGAACTTTCAGAACTGTTTTTGTTTTTGTACACAATAAATAGTGCAAAAATACAAAGACAAAAATGTTAAATTCAAAAAACCTAAAAATTCCATTAAAAAATGAAATGGTACAAACTAAGAATATTATTTATTATCTATTTTTAAGAAAATACAAAGTTATTATAAATATCATAAAATTATTTAATTCCAAAATAAAGAATACATCAAAGATTGGTATTTCAATTTTTCTGTTATATGTGTATGCATATAGTATAATGCTATTCGAGAGACTAGGTGCAAAGTATGTTTGAAATTTTGTTTGTGTTTATCAGTAAAGGAAAGAAAAAGAATGTCTATTTTATTTGTTGATTAAATGATCTGCCTGCCTTGCCCTCTCCCCATTTGGGATCAAGTGCAAGAAGGTATTATTACTGGGGAGTTCATTATGTAACAAAAGTCTATTATTAAATAGTAAATAATAACTATTTAATAACTATAATAACTTTTAAATACAGTCAAAGATCTATAATCCGCACAAGTTGAGGCCAAAGGTTGTGTGGATTATGGAATTTTGCGGATTATAGAGTATAATGGATTATGCGTCATTTTATCATTCTTAGACAGCATTTTAATTCTATAATCAGTATAATATGGAAAGATAAATATGAAATCTAGTAATTAATTTAATAAGTAATCTAAAAAAATGCATTTTTAAAGTTATTTTATTTTTTTTAAGTGATATATATATATGTATTTAAAGAACAATAATTACATATTAATAATGAGATTTATTTTTAAGGAATATTTTATGGAAGAAAGTATAAAAAAAATGAGAACAAATTATGCACAAAAAATAACCAATACAAAGTAAAATAAATGGTAATTACTTCAGTATACTGTAATGAAATAGTACTATGAATATTATTTAAGAAATCTTTTGTTTAACAAAAATAAGAGTCGAGTGTTGTTTGTTTCAAAACCTGAAATGAATGAATCATGAATCTTTGATGAAATGTGCGTTTTTTCGAGATTTTTAAATTGATTTCATGCTTGTTTTGGCTTTTTTTTACAAATTTCTCCTTTTTTCTGCGTTTTTTCAACAGATTTTACGTTTAAAAAAAAAAAAAAAAAAAAAAAAAAAAAAAAAAAAATTCAAGCATCGAAATTTATGATTCATTCATTTCATCATGATTCATTCCTGTAAATTTGTTGAACGATCGCGGAAAAATCCCATGTAAGCGCGTCTCTCTAACTATTGTACGATTTTTTGTCACGTTTGGGGGGCCGGATTAACGGTATTTTACGGTATAATATTTAGTTCTCAGCTGGTGCTGTGTTTACTGTTACTCTCCTGAACTTGCACAAACTGAAATAGCTACGAATGAACAGTTGTCAATTCGAACGTTAAGTAAGCTTAGGCACGTTCTGTAATACAGTTTAGTTTTTTACTGTCAATAAAATAAAAAAGTAAATTAAAAAAATACGTTTTATTATTATTTTTATTACATTTTTTATTATTTGTTAAAAAAAATCATTTTTGGATCACGGATTTGTAATTTTTTTTAATTGTTTATTTCATTGTTTACATTCGTAAAGTAACGCGGATTATGGGAAATTGCGGATTATGGATCCGCGGATTATAGATCCTCGACTGTAGTAACTATTTCTTTTTTACTTTTTCTGTGATATAAAATTATTTCATAAATTAAAGTGAAGTTTCATTGACTTCTCTTCATTTGAATTTAAAAAAATGTAAATAATTACAGTATAATCATATCTGTAATCTTTGCAAACAAAAGGAAAAAAATTCAAAATTTTTTTGACATTGATATAAATAATACAAGTGCAAGGGAGGGAGGTAGAGAAATGATAATGTATGCTATCGTAAGACAGGGGAGGGTGTCGAAAATTGCTAAAAAGTTGAAAATGTTACACATGTATAGCATTTAAAATAGAACTTTTCTTCCACAAACAGTCATATTAGAATTAAAAAAAAGTCATTTATGTAAAAGTACAGCTTAAGTAAGAGAATATAAAATAAAAAGGTGCGTTGTAAGCCTACTTGAAGAAGTAATCTTGAAAAGAAATCTCGAATATCAGTTTGTTTGCCTTTCATTATAAATTTCTTTTCTAAGATGCAAAAAAGACTTAATTCAGATGAGAAAAATGTATTTTTTCCTTTCAACAGCTAGATTTCACAAATTATCTACAGAGATGTTTATTTTCTTTGCCCAAATAGACATGGCGACTAAGTTATTTAGAGATTCATGATTTTGAATCATTTGTAATGGATTGTTATGTAATTCATAATTCTAAAGTTCCACTGAATTATTATAATACATCAAGAATGATTAAACCTCTGACAACCTCGTAAAAGGACAAAATTGTAACATTGTTTTAAACGCTGATTCTTTGAAGAAAAGATAGAATGATTCTCTTAAAAATATGATTCTTTAAATAATATATTGAAAAACTTAATTAAGAATATGAATTTAATCCTTGAAAGTATTATCCATTGTTTCAGTGTATTAAATATCTAATAAATCAATCAAATTACATTAACTTAAATATTGATTATATTGCAGTAAAACCTGGAACTTAATGAACATATTAACACGAATATGTCAGTGAGAGGGTTCAAAAAACAATAACTAGTTTTTTTTTTTTTTTTTTTTTTTTTTTTTTTTTTTTTTTTTAAAGTCATGCTGGACCATAGAATGCAAATACAGTAGATTCTCTCAAATCCCCACAGCTTGGAACCAGAGGTTGTGCGGATTTTAGAATTTTGCGGTTTTCTGGTCAATATTTTGTTTACATTTTTTAAACAGTAATTTGAATGTAATTAATAGTGCAATTGAAATTATAACGAATGCTTACAACACAGTTAAAACATTAAAATGCTTATGTGAGGTAATAAAATAAAATAATAATAAAAACTGTATGAATTCCTTTTAACCAAATTTTTTTTATTATTATTAATTTTTGTTTCCTTTTTACCAAAATAATAGTAATAATAATAAAAAAACAAAATTGTAATTTAACACATTACAATAACTATTTGGAAAATGATATTTTCAAAGACTAAAATTTTTAAGTCTTATAAATAAATTCTACAGTTAATATAAAAAAAATAATAAACGTCATTTTTATGATGATCATAAAAAGTCATATATTACGTACGCCATGCATTAAATCTTAATATTCCTAAACCAATGATTAAAAAAAAAAACACTGTTTAAAATGTGTATTTTTATTTGATAGAGTTAATCAGACTGACTTATGACCACCTCATATTATGTACTATATGGATTAAACATTAATATTCCTGGACACATCATACAAATATTTTAAATGAAATTTCAATTTTGCAATTTTCGGAACTGCACATTTTTAAACTTCTAAACATCGCACATTTTAAAATTTTGCACCGTTGGGTAAAGAAAAAAATTTACTTTTAAATGAAATTTATTTCAAATTTTTATCACAATTAGTTTTCAAACTATTACAGTAGACTTCCTCAAATCTGCACAGCTTGGGACCAGATGTTGTGCGGATTTTAGAATTTTGTGGATTTCTGGTCATTACTTTGTTTACACATTTAAACAGTAATTTGGATGTAATTAATAATGTAATTGAAACAATGATGAATGCTTACAATATAATAAAATTTTAAAATAAGTAATAAACTAAGATAATAAAATTTTAGACAATTATTAAAATGATTAAAATATTGTAAGCAAAGATCAAGTTAATAATGTATAATTGAATATTCATTATAAAAATAAGATGTACTTTTCCTAAATGATTCAATGAAATTTGCCTCTTAAATGTACATTACTAATTCACATCCAAATCATAAAATAAAGAAATTTTATTTCAGGTTTAGCCAGACTTAATAACAAAAAAAGATTAATTTATTACATAAATATATTTAATTAGAAGATTGTGATTACCAATATCTTAATTATTTTTTTCTGAAATAAATTTATTCTTCTTTCATGAAAAACATGAATTCAGTAATGTTTAAAAAAATATATATAAATTAAAATATATGTGGATTTGATATAAAACTATAAATATGAAATTTTGGTCTTATATCTAAACTGAATATTTCATTGTCCTATATCCGTAAATTATGTGTGCATTTTAGAGAGCTGTGGATTTGAGAAGTCTACTATATTATTATTGTTTTAATAATTTTTTTGTCATTGTGGCAACAGAAGTACAAGTATTGGATTCGGCCGAATACTTTGATATTGGGCAAAACCAAATATTTGGCAGGCTGAATAGTTTCATATTCGGCCGAGTTGAATATTCAGAGTAACAGAATAGTTTGATATCAGCCTAACCAAATATTTGGTAACATGGCCGAATACCGAATATTCGGTGCTTCCCTAAAATATATAATATTTAATAAAATAAATATTTTTTAAGAATTTCAATGCAACACAAAAATTTGCTTTGTAAACGAAAACCACTAATCAAAATTTATTCATAAGAATTTTTTATTTAAAAATTCAAAATGATAAGTATGCATTTTCAATACTTCCTTTAGATTTGTTCTTGAAAAAACAGATAAAGATGGTGTTAAGTTAGGAACTCGCAGCAGCAACTACCTGATTATATGACTCCTATGGCCAATCCGCTAACTAGTTTTAAACTCAGGTCGAATAACCCAAGGTTGAATAATCATGGCTCCAAAGTTATTGATGAATTTGAAATATTAACTGGTGGTTAAATTTGCCAACCTAGGGTTTCTCAACTGAGAGTTGAACTGAGAGTTAAAGGTTGGCCGTGACTTGACTGGTTTAAGAGTCAATGCCAGAGACAAAAGTTGTTAATCTACAGATGATTTTATTGTATCTGCATTTACGAAAGGATCTAAAAGCCAACTAGGAATATTCGTGTATGAAATATCCTGGAATCACTCCATAAATTCAACATGAAGACATCCAAATGTTAGCAGCATGCAAATTAATATTTCTGTTTTGCAGAAAAATATAAAAGAATTTAGAAAATGCTTGTATTTACCAGTTCTTACATTACATTTAAACCAAAGTTTTCCCAGGGAAACAGTTATGATGGTTTTTGTTTTAATTACAGTCAAGGATCGATAATCCGCACACCCATATCCCAAAATTTTCTATAATTTGCGTCACTTTATGAATGTAAACTATGAAATAAACAGTTAAGAAAATTCACAAATTTGTGCTTCAAAAAAATTTTTTTTAACAAATAATAAAAAAATTGAAAAAAAAATCATAATAAAACATCTACTTTTTTTAATGTAACTCTTTTATTTTAATCACAGTAAAAACCAATCTGTATTATGGAACATATGTAAATATTTTTATTTAAATGCAACTATACATATATCATTTTTTTCAATGAAATAACTTTAAAAAGACATTTTTTGAGATAAGATATTAAATTAATTATTAAATTTCATATTTATCTTTTCATATTATACTCATTATAAAATTAAAAAGCTGTCTAATAATAATAAAAGGACATATAAATGATATATTACTCTATAATCCACAATATTACATATTCCTCACAACCTATGCCCCCAACTGGTGCGGATTATAGAGCTTTGACTTAAATTGATTTCCTTAAGTATTTTCAGTAGGGGAGAGTGGGGATGAAAGAGACATTTTGTCGTTATAAGCTTAAAGATATTCTCACATTTCTGACTAATTCTTATCTAAAACCTTGGCTTTGATACTAGTAAAACCTCTTATTCCCAAGTGCAGCAATTAATAATCTCTATGCATTATAAAAATTGGGATAAATGTCCTTTTTAATCCCATTATAAGGATTGAAAGGGGCACACTTAAAGAAAGTGCTTTTATGAAAATTTTGCCTGTTTATATGTGATTACATTACTCAAAAATAAAAGATATAATAACCCAAATATAAAGTATATTGCAACGCATGATAAAACAAAAACAAGTATCTCACGAAAAGTTATGGATTTAGATATCTTCATCAAAATATATTAATAGAATAGGGATTGGTCAAGGAAAAACACAGTCCAAAAAAAAAAAAAAAAGGAAGCTAACAGTATTTTCTTATAGAAATTGCTTCCAAGAATATAGAGATTACCGTAAAATCCGCCCTTCCCGATCAAACGCTCCCTCCCCACTTTATAAAAAATTTGAAATTTTCAAAAAATCCCGAGAAAGCGCCCTCCCTCCTGATTCTCAAAGGCAATTGAGATTGGGATGAATCATTTTGAAATGAATGAATCATGAATCTTTGATGAAATGTGCATTTTTTCAAGATTTTTTAATTGATTTCATGCTTGTTTTGGCTTTTTTTTACTAATTTCTCCTTTATTCTGCGTTTTTTTTTTTTACATAATTTACGTTTTTAATGTTTATTACGATTTTTCTTTTCGTTTGGGGGGAGGGGGGAGCAGATTAACGGTATTTTACGGTAAAGAACACATATTTCTCTATAACAAAATACTGATATTTCATACATTTTTTGACTGTTTTTTTCCATGCCCCTTCTAATCCCTTCAGTTATTGTCCCTTTCAGCCCAATACCCACCTGTTGAAATTCAAAATGTATTTAGACATAATAGTATTTTAGCTAACAAAATATACTAATATTTACATAAAGTGCATACTTAACACCACTAAATAACATAAATATTATAATGTTAAACTCAATATAAATTTGTTAGAGAAAGAAAATAAAAGCAAGATCAAAATTTAACTTTTTACTTACAAAGCTATAGTTCCAGACGTTAATTGTAAGGATTATTAAGACAGAAAAAAGTATCCCCATCAATTGAGCCAAAGTTGAAACTGTACAGTCAAAGATCCATAATCCGTGCTCCCATAATCCGGAATTTTCTATAATTCGTGTTACTTTGCAAATGTAAACAATGAAATAAACAGTTAAGAAAATTTACAAATTTGTGATCCAAAAAGGATTTTTAAAACAAATAATAAAAAAATTTTTAAAAAAAATCATAATAAAACATTCATTTTTTGTAAATATTTTTTTATTTTATTAACAATAAAAAACAGATTACAGCATTACGAAACATATATAATTATTTTTATTTAATTGCACTTATATATACTTTTTAAATAAAATAACTATAAAAAGGCATTTTTTCAGATAGCATATTAAATTAATTATTAGAATTCATATTTATCTTTTCATATTGTATTGATTAAAGGATTAAAATGCTGTCTAGGAATAATAAAATGACGTATAATACATAATACTCTATAATCCACAATATTCCATAATCCGCACAACCTTTGGCCACAGTGTGCGTGGATTATAGAAATTCGACTGTATACATTTTATTTCCTTCTTGAAATTTTGAGTATTCCTTTCATTTTAACTCTCCCCTAAGTCTGTTAAATAAGTTACATCCTTTTTTGATGTAATCAGGTTTTTGCTCTATTTTTCATTGCATTCTCAAATTCAAGTATTGAGTCAAAATGGATTTAAACATGATTCAAACAAATATCTACTGTGAACAAATGAACTACTGTATGTAGCAGCAAGCAATTGTAATCTTCCTCATTTTTATTACAAAGGATAAGAAATACTCTGTAATGTAAAGAAATGCTTTTAATTTTATCAACTAATTTGCAATGAAGTGATGTATGCAGTCCTTCATTAAATTATTTTTTAACCAATGGCCGACGATGAATAATGTACATCAAGTACAATTGATACTGCTTGTTGTAAATGCATCTCTTATGATGCTCAGTAATTGCTGGAGAACCATCAATAGCAGTGGACAAATTTTTTGACATTCATAAATTAAATTATATTTTTGGGACCCAGCTCTAGGTTCCATTGAGAAAATTTTCATTTAAAGGTATATTTTAAATTTTTATCAAGGTCCTAGACGGTACTGTGGAAATAAGCTGGGAACGGCAATGCTCTCCTTGACTGTCTTAAAGACCTTCCCCCCAATTGCCTCTGGAGCCACCACCACACCCTTTGGAAGGTTCCACTACCTACAGAGGGATGGGGGGGGGGTACTGCTACCAGTAAAAATCTATGCTCTTGACCTATTGCTAACAGATAATGCACAATATGATGCTTGAATTTTTCTTCCGATTCATTCAAAATTTCTCTTTGATTTTAAATTATTTCTTTTAAGGTATAGTAAAATTTTATAATTTTGTTTTAACTAACTGGAGAAATCATGAAACTTAAAATTTCAGAAAGTAAAAAAATCTTTAAATTAACCTATTCTTAAAATAACACAAAGCAAAGAAATTTTTAGTATGCAATTTTTTTGTAGAAATTTCTTGTGTATCAAGAGAAACAGGGACATTAACTTGTTTATTTTTGCTAATTGCAATCAAAAGAGAAATTTAACATAATTAAATATGCATAAAAAAAGGTAAATAATGAAAAGTAAATTAATAAATAAAATATAATGAATGAACATAATAAATAAGTAACAAAAAACTAAAAAAAAGTAAAAATGAACTACAATAGACTTCCTCAAATCCACACATGATTTACAAAAGAGCATAATAAACAATAATATTAATAAACTATATATTAATAAACAATAGAGCTTTCAGTTCAGATGTAGCAGCAAAATTTGATTTTTTAATTTTTATATCAATTCCATATACATTTTAATCTGTAAGTTTCAATAGTATGACTCAATTCATGCTTTTTGGTAAAGGAAGAATAAATTTGTTTCTGAAAAAAATCAATATATTGCTGATATCATTGGTAATCACAATCTTTTTACAAATATATTTATGCATCATTAATCAAGCTTTTTTCATTATAAAGTCTGGTTAAACATGAAATAAAACTTCTTAATTTATGATTTTGATGCAAAATAGTAGTACACCTTTAGAAGAAAGTTCCACTGAATAAAGTAGGAAAAATGCATCTCATTTTTATAATAAATTTTTTGATTATTTACTTGATCATAGCTTTTAATATTTTAATCATTTTAAAAAATTATATACATTTTTATTATTTTAGTTTATTACTTAACTTAATTATTTTAATATTTTACTATGTTGTAAGCATTCATTATAACTTTGATTACATTATTAATTACATTCAAATTAGCATTTAAAAAATGCAAACAAAGCAATGACCAAAAATTGGCAAAATTCTAAAATTTGCACAAATCTTTGGTCCTAAGCTGTGTGGATTTGAGGGAGTCTACAGTATTAAAAAAGAGTCTATGTTAAATTAACTAATATTACATATTATTATAAAATTGAATTTCTTATTACCTGTGCTATGCTATAGTTATAAATTAAGGGTTAAAGAATTAGTAAATTGAGGTCATACTTGGTACAATTCTAATTTTCTGGTCTAGAATGTTACAACACTTGGTGAGTTACCATGATTTCAATTAATTCTATTATTTATTACTTTAGTGATTTTCTTACAAATCCAATCTTTTATAAATTTCTCTTTAATTTTAAAATATTTGTCTTAGGATATAAGAAAAACATGCTCAAAAGCATGAAATTAAAAAATTTTCTTAAGTGATAATTAAAAGTATTTTTTTCTAGTGTATGTTAGTTCCTTACCTTACAGTTGCATTTCGACAAGCCAAATATTCAGTGAGAGATGCAGAATATGCCAGATCCGGTAGTTTGGGATCTAGAGAATTTTGGGCATTTGGAGGAATTTTGCTGAAAACTATACAATTCATTTAGCTATAACGCTGAATTACATAATTACCCTAGACAGAAATAAATTCACTACAAACAAAAAGACACAAATGGTGAACTTTACAATATTTATCTTACAAACGTTTGTAGCACATATACGTACTCTATTGTATATAGTCGATGTGGAGAAATTTTGCAAAAAAAGAAAAAAAAAAATCTATAGCTACAGTAATACAGAATTTATGTAAAACTATAAAGTATCGCAAAATTTTTGGATAAATCTTCATACAGAATGAGGAAAATGTTGGAAGTAAAGACATTTTCTGCACCTCTGCAGTTTACCTGTGTGCCGAATATTAGCAAAAATTAAAGTTGCAACATACTGAATTATTTTGTGTCATGATACGAACAAATCAGAAGTTGTAAAATTTTCAATAAAAGATTTACTAAACGAAAAAAAAAATGGTCTTACCATCAATGTAGTTTAATAAAGAGGATGGATCAGTAAATTGATTTTAAAAATTAGCAATTGTTACAAAAATACACTCATTACTAAGGTACAGACGCCAACAGATTGGATGAATCAGGGCAGATGGATTCATTCATCAGAAGTGAATGAGTCCATAAATAATTTCAATCCACAAAATAGAACATTTTTTTATAAAAAAGGAGTAGAAAGCAACCAAAATTTACGAGTCTAACACTTAAATATTTTCTCCGCTATAAAATTTGATTTATAAAAACTCATGAAAATTAAGCTTAGTTTCTTTATTAAAGCTTGTTTCGGTTAATGGCCGTCTGATAGTCAATATTATAATCAGTGGTAAAAAAAAGCACTAGTCATATTGCCTTTGCAACAGTTTTATTAATAAACAATATAAGTAACTCTACTACATTATTCAGCATTATCGATATTATTACTTTGAATAATTGAATCCTTTTCAATGAATCATGATGTAAAAATCCACAACTCATTCTTGCATTGGCGTCCTATGCTTCCCCTTGTTTATAATATCAGGTAACTTTTAAAGCGTCAATTTATTAATCTCACTCTCTTTACTAAATTAAGTTAATGCTAACATACTTATTTGGATAATCTTCCACTAAATTTATATAATTTGCTGTTTGATAACGTGACTACGCAAAATTTCATTGATACAACTTTCTTTCTGCCGATCGTCATTTAAAGCATTATAAAAAGGTTTTACTTAGAGCTCATAATTTTATTTATTTCGTATGTAAATTCAGTGAATATTATTCGAATTTAAATTTCAAAACATTTTTTTTTTCAGATTTAAATTTAAAACTTTGTGTTGCTCATAGACCAAATTTAATTGTATTCTATTGTATTACATTTAAATATTTTTTATATAATTGATAGCAAAGTGAAGTTCTTTTATAAATTTATAATAATTTGCATAAAATATTAAAGCAGTCCAAGAAATCAAGAATAGAATTTGAAATTTGAATATCTTCATAATATTAGATATCTTGCCAGTAACTGCTGTAGTGGCATTGATTAAAAAAAACAAAAGACAGCTTTTTATTGTTTTCTTATATTTATAAAATTGCACTTGTTATTTCTCATGCTGAGAAGATACACTGTACCAATAATGTTTACATGTAAAACATTTTATTTTCTTTGCAATGTCATCTTTAATCTTTTATAGTTGCCATTACAGGTCAGCACAGACTGAAATTTTCGAGTACTACAGTAGAAACAAAAATTTGGGCAGGCCCGATACAAAATTTAAAAGTTTAGCTTGACCTGCACAAAATATATATATATATATATATATATATATATTGGCCCGGTCTGATAAAAATATTAAAAGTTCGACCTGAGTGGATTGCTACAAAACATTGATTTTTACATAAGTTTGGTTAAACATTTTCCTCGTATGAGGAGTTCTAACCAAAATATTTATCTGAATTTTTTTTCATTTTTATAATCTTGATTTTTATAGAAATACTACCCGTTGCAATGTTGTATTTATTTTTAATGAATTTCTATTTTTTGTATGCAAACTTTTCAGTTATTATTTATATTGTTAATCCATATTTTATGTATTGAAGTGTTAAAATCTGAAATATGGTATACACTGAAATCCTCCAAGGCAGAATTGAATAGAAAAAAAAATATGTTTATGGGCAAGTTCCTTTCTTAGTAAGAGTAAATGCATTACATATCTTTTCTTGTGTAATTAGTATATTAATTTTGTATAATCAAAACATTTGCTTAAAACAAGATTTATAGGTAGGCTCTTTTTCACTCTTTCTACAGTGTTTTAATTTAGTTATATTTTAATAAACATAACAATCTACAATTATTTAAAAAGAAAAAAATTTAATTTTGAATTGCAGAATATGCCGATTTAAAAATATATGTATTTTTTACAAAAATATTTTAGACCAGGCTTTATTTTACTGACCTTTAAATGGATTAGACCCTGTGGAGAGAATGATTTTCACATGAGCTGTATCAAAAATAGAAATGAAAACTTTGGACCATGAAGACTATGAAGGAAACAAATCCCAGCTTTGTAAAGTAAAAAAAAAAATAGGCCTGATCAAAGAGTCTTGAACAAAAATAGGCCAAACTGGGCTTGGCCTTGGGTCAGCCCATGCAGATCTCTAGTTGCCATCGTAAAGTTTGTTGCAAAAGTATTTATTATATGACACAAATCGTTTAGTATAATGTAGACGTCTTTTTTTGTTTTGTTTTTTGGTTGGATTAAATTCATAAAATTAATATTTTATAATGTGTGTTGTTTCTATGCCACACTTATTTCATTGCATTCATTACAAAAATGTGATAAACATGTAGTACAGTAGAGGACCTATTATCCGGAATTCCGAAATCCGGAAAGACGATTGAGAGCGAGGTGAATCATGACGGAATGAATGAATCATGAATCTTTGATCAAATGGGCGTTTTTTCGAGATTTTTTAAGATTTCATGCTTTTTGGCCTTTTTTTTTTTTACAAAATTCACCTTTTTTCTGCGTTTTTTCGACAGAATTATCGTTTAAAAAAAAACACAATTTTTTAAGTATTGCTTCATGTATCAAAATTCATAAGTCATTCAAAGATTCGTGATTCATTCATTTCATCATGATTCATGCCCATAAAAAACGCAAATTTTTTCAAGTATAGCGAAAAAACTCTGCAAATTCGTCAAATATCGCGATAAAACGCTGCAAATCTCGTCAAATATCGCGAAAAAATCCTGCAGATATCTCGCAAAAAATGCAAATTTTGAGAAACGATCGCGGAAAAATCCCGTGTAAGCGCCCCCCTCTAATTATTTTACGATTTTTCGTCACCTTTGGGGGGTGGATTAACGGTATTCTACTGTTATATATGTATATATATATATATATAAAGCCAGTTAGCAAAACGTCCGGATTTTGAAGAGCTCTGAATTTTGGATATCCGGATTTGAGACTTTCTACTATAGTACAAGACTCAAAATTGTAGCTTAGTGTTTTTTCCACAGACTTCTCATACAACACACTTTTCATTCATATTCCAGACAACAGTGCTATATTCCGGGTTTTTTTTTTTTTTGAGGGGGGGGGGAGGCGAGTGTCGTGTTTCGGATGGACCCGAAATCCGGAAAATTCTAAAATCCGGAAAGCCCTCGGTCCCGACAATTCCGGATAATAGGTCCTCTACTGTAGTGGGAGTATTTAAATATATAATGGTAAACCTACAAGTCAACTGTTAAAATGATGTTTTTCACCAAGATAGGTCTTTGCAATTCATTTGCATTTTAATATGCAAATCAAGTTTTAACTAATACTGAAATATTATACATGAACTCGATTAGGTGATTGTTTTTGTTGTTGAATCCCAATTTATGACCACCATAATGTTAAACATTTTGAGATTCCTGAACTTTGCTAAGTTATACTTTATTATCAATTCAATACTAGTTATTGATAAATTTAAAGTCTTTCATTTCATGGGGTATTTATAAGACTGTATAAAATAGAAGTAAGTCAACATTTAAATTTTTGTATTCATTCCCTGAATCACTTCAAAAATGACATAAGTCTCAGGTTCAAAATATTTTTATGAACCTGTAAACAAAACATTTCTACTCATGAATGCTATACGTTTTGACGGCCATTTTAAATGGGCCGAGCAGAGTATTTGCAGTGGTTTTGTGGAAGGCTTAATTGACAACAACAGTTTTACATGACCAAAACTTTTATTATTAACTGAGATGAACTATTTACAGATGTAAACAACATTACGACATCACTTTGCCGTAAACTTAAAAGAACTAAAAATAAAGATGAATTAAGTTACATAATTATGTGCTTAAGCAACATTTGAAAAGAAAAATTGGGAGAAGAGCAACAAGCCATTGCAATACAAACTATTTATACAAGATTCTGAAGAACTTGTTTTGCATATATCTGTTGCCATTGTACATACTTAAACTCTCTTCAGCAATACATCAAAATTTATCTGCAACACATATCCGAGACGCTATTGGCCGCGCGGTATGACGTCAAAAACCACTGCCGTTCACGGCAAGTGACGCGATCGCTGAAATCACTGTTACTCGGCTGTTACGCAGTAACATTACTCAGTAGAAGCAGATCGGAAAAGCCAGCTCTCGGATATTGTAAACAAACGTGCTCGGGAGATGACGAAAAACCATACATGCATCTAACTAAGTAAATACGTTTTATTTCTACTTTAAAACCCGTTTCTTTTAAACTTTTAATGCTTATTTAAACTTAAGAAACGTATAGATGCGTAACAAACGGCCTCCTTTTTCGTCATCTCCAGAGTATTATAAAAAGTCTGAAAAAAGTTATAAAAATGCAAAATTTACAATATGAAAAATTTCAAAAACTTCAAAAATTCAGAACTTCAAAAAAGTTCAGTAAAATTAAATTACATTTTAATATTCAAAAACAACAGTCTGGTCAATGTCAGGTCATATAAGACTTTATTGGTAAGGCATTGACCAGAGTGATTACATTGTAAGAAAAATTATAACCCCCCCTTAAAACTTTAAATATCAAAAATCCTTTTACAAAATTTCAACAACTGCTCTCTAATTTGGGGTTTTGTAAAACTGTCAGCCAAGTTAAATTTACTAGCAATATATTTAAGTTTAAAGACCTGATTATATACTAAATTTCTAAGAAAATGATATTTTATATGGATATGTTTAGTTTTTTGATTTTCAAAAGGAGAATTAGAAAAGGCTATTGCTGCTTGGTTATCACAGAATAATGTGCAATCTTTCAAGTTTAAATTTAGAATCTCATTTTGTAAAACATTTTTGACCCAGATTAATTCTTTAGCAGCTTCAGTTAAACTGACGTATTCGGCCTCCATAGTTGAAAGACTTATACATTTCTGTTTAAAAGTCTTCCACGAAATGGGCGTTTCATCTAGAAACAAAATATAGCCACCTATGGAAACTCGATCGTCTCTGTTTGCAGCAAAGTCTGAGTCTGAATAGCATGAAAGATTTAACTCACTAACTCTGGATAACTCAAGTTTATAATGTTTAGTATATTTAAGATAACCCAACAATTTTAATAAACTATTCCAATGAGAGATTCCAGGGTTTGATTGAAATTGGGATAACAAATTAACTGCATACATAATATCCGGTCTAGTCCTTCCAGCTATAAAAGATAAACAGCCTATAAGATTTCTGTAAGGAAGCTTTGACATCATTTCAATATCTTCCTTAGTGGAAGGTGAATCTTGCTTCGACAAAACTAAGCCCTTGGGCATAGGTAAAGTACTAACAGGAAATTTAAATTCTGAAAACATTTCACAAACTTTTTCAATGTACGAAGTTTGGTGTATAAAAAGACGATTTCCTATTTCTTCAAACTCTATACCCAATAGCTTTTTAGTTGACCCCAAAATTTTTAAGTTAAAATGTTTTTGCAGTAATTCTATCCCAAAATCTAAATCATCTTTAGTTTTACCAAAAAGAACTATGTCGTCAACATAAAGCAAAAGAACCAATCTGGTCTGAAACATGTATACACAATTGCACCAATCTAGTTTTTGAAAATCAAGTTTGGATAAGACATCATCCATCTCGAAAAACCATTGTCTTCCACTCTGGTGGAGACCAAAAATGGCTTTATTTAACTTACAAATTTTATCTTTATCTTTAACAAAACCCTCAGGTTGGTGCATGTATACAGTCTCATCCAGATTAGCATAAAGGTAAGCATTGTTGACATCTACCTGGACATTTCTCCATTTAAACAGACATGAAAATATGGCAAAGAACAACCTAATTATTGTAAAACTAACAACCGGACTAAACACTTCTTCGTAATTTTCCCCCTTTATTTGATTAAACCCCTTCGCTACCAATCTCGCCTTATACCTTACAATTTCATTTTTATCGTTTCTTTTAACGGTAAATACCCAGCGGTTTCCTAAAACTTTAGCATCTTTTGGTGGTGTCACAAGATCCCATACTTTTCGTTCATACATGACGTTAATTTCATGGTTCATTGCGTCCCTCCAATTTGATGCTTCTGGGCTTTTAATGGCTTGATTGTAGCTTTGAGGAATTTTGATTTCAGTTAAATTTGCTTCATTTAAATTTAAAACTTTACCGGATTCTTTATTTTTAGAACTAAAATCAAATAAATTTTTATCACATTCTATTTTATTTTCTTTACAATATTTAATTAATTCATTAAAAGACCTAATTCTTGTGTTGGTTCCTTCTATGCCATAGTAAATGTCTGTTTGATTTCCTGTTTTTCGGGGTACTGCTTTACGGGTCCATGGAATTGATGCACAAGGTTTTAAAATTTCCTGCTCTGAAACTTCTGGATCTTTTACTTTAACAGTCTCACTCCCCAATTGAGATGTATTTTCAGGTTCATAAAAAATATCTCCGTCTTCTGGAAGATCAAAAAGTGAAAAGTTAAATTTTTGTTCTTTAAATTTTGAAACTACATCAACCCCCCTTTTTGTTTCATCAAATCTTACATTAATGGTTTCTACAATTTTATTTTCATCAATTAACCAAATTCTATAGCCCTTCGTTGATTGAGCATACCCGCACATGATCCCCAGTTTAGCTCGCATATCAAGCTTCCTTCTAATCTGTTTGGGCACTCCAACGTACGCTAAACATCCGAATTTCTTTAAATGAGAAACCGAGGGTTTTTTACCAGAATACATCTCAAAAGGGGTGATTTTTGACTGTTTGTGTAAAAAAAAAAAAAAAAAAAAAAAAAAAAAAAAAAAAAAAAAAAACTGTTTGTGACACACCCTATTCCATACGTAAGAAAAACACATTAAGGCTTCCGCCCAAAATTTTTGAGATAAGCCGCTAGAATTGAGAAGAGTCTTAACACCATCCAAAGCAGTTAAATTAAAACGCTCCGCAACCCCGTTCATTTCAGGACTGTACGGGTTCGTCTTTTCATGAAAAATACCCTGCTTTTCTAAAAAAGAATCAAATTCTCTGTTACAAAATTCTAAACCCCCATCCGTTCTGATTGAAATTATTTTCTTGTTTAGATACCTTTCGGCCCTACTTTGAAATTTTAAAAAAGTTTGAAAAACATCAGATTTATTTTTGATGGGGTATATTGTAACAAAACGAGAAAAGTCATCTATGATGGTGAAAAAATAACGACTCCCCCCATGCGACGTTACCGGTAAAGGGCCACAGAGATCCATATGTAAAAGTTCGAGAGCAGTTTTGGATTTAATTTTACCTATAGCCTTAAATGATGTTCTTTTAGACTTAGCGAGTTTACAGGAGATACAATCCTCGGCTAACTTTGACAACAAAGGCAAACCTACAACACTTTCATTTTTAGAAGTGTTAATTAAATATTCATTGTTTACATGACAAAATCTTTCATGCCAAAGTTCATTTAATTTTAATTTTTCAACTTGATTTGCAGAAATGTTAGCCGAGTTGCTTTCTCCTTTACATTTGTAGCTAAAAGGTTTTAAAAAGTACAAGTCATTTTTTCTAACAGCATAAAACAAAAAATTCCATTCCTTGTCATAAACAATTACCCTGCCCTTACTGCCCACAAAGTTTACACCCAATTTTTCAAGCTTGCTGCCCGACAACAGATTTCTACGTAAATTAGGATTATACAAAACATTTTTAAGGATAATTTGATTGAAGCCACCATCTTTACACTTAAAAAAAAAATTTACTGTACCCCTTCCCTGAACAGGACTTTCTTTTTCTCCTACAGCAAGTGACATCTGCATATTTGACACAGGCTCAAAATCTAAAAATAAATTTTTGTCATTACAAAAATGAGCAGTCGCTGCGGTATCAAAAACCCAGCTATTACTTTTACAAAAATCAGATGTATTTGCTTCAAAAATGTTTGGAGAAATTTCAATTAAACTTGCTTCATGTTCAGAGAAGGTGCATTTTACATTATTATACTTTAATTCAACATTACTAGATTCTGAAAATTTACTTTTATATTGAGAATTTTTAGATTTAAGTTTACAGTTCGAAATTAAATGACCATAAGATTTACAAAAATAACAAGGACCTATTGATTTATTCTGTTTAAAATTTTTAGCTTTAGGAAATTTACTTGAATTTACATTGTCAGAATTAAAAGATTTACTTTGATTACTTGGATTTACATTACTATTGTCAGACTTTAAAAATTTACTTTGATTACTTGGGTTTACATTACAATTAGCAAACTTTGAAAATTTACCTGATTTACATTTCACTTCTCCAGAAAAAGCAGCATTCTGAAAGTCTCTAGTGGCTAGCTTCAATCTATTCTCCTCCAGCAGCAGCTCAGCTTCAATCTTATCAGGTACAAAATCTTTATCAGGCCACCTGTAGATTGCTTGCACTGTTGACTGAAATTCTTCTGGAAGACTTCTTATCATTTGATAACCAATGTATAGTGGTTGCAGATCATGACCAACTTCGTGAAGCCGCTCGGTTGCTTGTTTCACTTTACACAAAAATAGTCCAAGATTTTCACCTTGCACATATCTCAGGCTAAAAAAATCATCTAAGAGTTGAATAACTCGAGCTCGGGTGGTTGGTTCAAAATGATCTTTTAGAATCTTCCATGCAACTGCTCCATTAGTAGTACCGGCAATCAGGGGCTTGAACTCTGGGCTCAGGGTCTGATAAATTATGGTGTATGCACGGGCTTTGCGCAAACTCAGGTCATTTCTTTCTCTCCAAGTTAGTGGTTCAGTCACAGGAACTGTTGTCGCCGCATCCTCCTTTCCCGGAACTCTGCTTTCCTTTGATGGCTCTACACTTTCACCAGCTTCTGCATCCGGACCTTCTATAAATTGCCACGCTCCATAGTGGAGCAAAAGGACTTTCACTTCTATTTTCCAACTCTCCCAATTTGAAGAGGTCAGAAGGGTGACATTCGTCAGCTCCATTTCTAAGACTCGGCCTCCTTCACAGCAATCGGGGAAACTTTCAAAAAATTGGAAAAGTCCAAAAATAACAAAGTCCAAAACGAAAACAGTCCTTGCAGATTTATCACCGGTGAAGTAGAAGGAAATCACATCAAAACAGGTAAACAGCAAAACTTGAAAACTCCATCGAAAATTTCCAGGAACGGAAAAACATCGGCACGACGTCACTTGTCAACAAACATCGTCGACGCAAAAATCTTCACTTCCACAAGGGCTCTGGGCCCATAACCCTGACGGCCATTTAAAATGGGCCGAGCAGAGTATTTGCAGTGGTTTTGTGGAAGGCTTAATTGACAACAACAGTTTTACATGACCAAAACTTTTATTATTAACTGAGATGAACTATTTACAGATGTAAACAACATTACGACATCACTTTGCCGTAAACTTAAAAGAACTAAAAATAAAGATGAATTAAGTTACATAATTATGTGCTTAAGCAACATTTGAAAAGAAAAATTGGGAGAAGAGCAACAAGCCATTGCAATACAAACTATTTATACAAGATTCTGAAGAACTTGTTTTGCATATATCTGTTGCCATTGTACATACTTAAACTCTCTTCAGCAATACATCAAAATTTATCTGCAACACATAACCGAGACGCTATTGGCCGCGCGGTATGACGTCAAAAACCACTGCCGTTCACGGCAAGTGACGCGATCGCTGAAATCACTGTTACTCGGCTGTTACGCAGTAACATTACTCAGTAGAAGCAGATCGGAAAAGCCAGCTCTCGGATATTGTAAACAAACGTGCTCGGGAGATGACGAAAAACCATACATGCATCTAACTAAGTAAATACGTTTTATTTCTACTTTAAAACCCGTTTCTTTTAAACTTTTAATGCTTATTTAAACTTAAGAAACGTATAGATGCGTAACACGTTTTTTAACAAACTCTTTTGTGCTAGCTATATATATTTTTCTTTTTTCTTTTAACTTAATACAGTCAAGGATCAATAATCCATACACCCATTATCCGCAATATTTTATGATCTGCATTGCTTAGGAGCAGTAAATATTGGGAATTTTTCCAAACTGTCAGTAAAAAAATTACAATATTTGACAAATGATCATGAATTTTTTTAATCAATTGTTCAAATAAATAAAGAAAAGAAAATAAAAAAAATTTAGGCAAGGAATTGTGGAAAAAATTGGTAATTTTGTAAAACGACCACAGAAAAAAAAAATCTCAAATTTTGCCAATATGTTGTGGAAAAATATTGCGAATTCTGACAAGTGGATGAAAAAAAAAACTTGAATTTTGGTAAACAATCAACGAAAAATCACAGTACGTACCACATAATGATTTCTGTCAATCTTTCTGTAAAAAATATCATAAACTTTGACAATTGGTTGCAGTAAAAAATTTTCTAATTTTAACAATCAATCCCTGACAAAAAATTAATTTTATCAAACGATTGTTAATCAAAGAATGAAATGATAGCAAAAAGGAATGCAAATTCTCACGATTCAAAAAAAATAAATTGCAAATTTCATCAAACTATCTTTGAAAAAATTTTGAATTTTTATGAAGCGATTGCTGAAAAAGATGGGAATTTCAGTAAAACATCGAGGGAAAATATTCCAAATTTTGTCAAAAGATCACTGAAATACACAGTTAATTTTGTAAGATCGTGGAATCGCAGCAAATTTTGTCAATCTGTTACTAAAATTTACTGTGCACTATAATCATGATCACAGAATTTAATAATCGATCGCAAAAATAAAACTTAATTTTCATATCTAATTTCAGTGTATATACAGTAGACTCCCTCAAATCTCCACTCCTAAAATCTGCAACTCTCTAAAATCTGCACTTAATTTCGGATGTAAACAATGAAATATTCAATTCAGATGTAGGTGCAAAATTTGACTTTTTTAGTTTTATATCAATTAAATGCATTTTTTAATTTATAATTTTAGTTAATGTTATTGAATTCATGTTTCTTCATAAAGAAAGAATAATTTATTTCTGAAAAAATCAAGATATTGCTGATATCATTGATAATCACAATCTTACCAAATATATTTATGTATTAATCAAGCTTTTTTAGTTAAGTCTAGCTAAATCTGAAATAAAGCTTCGTTATTTTATGATTCTGATGTGAATTCGTAATGTATCTTTATGAGGCAAGTTTCATTGAATAATTTAGGAAAAACACATTTAATCTTTATAATGAATATTTAATTGTACATTATTGATTATTAACTTGACCTTTGCTTTTAGTATTTTAATCATTTTAAAAATTATATAATTTTTTATTAATTTAGTTTATTACTTATTTTAATATTTCAGTATATTGTAAGCATTCGTTATACTTTTGATTTCATAATGAATTACATTCAAATTACTTAAAAAAAATGTAAACAAAGCAATGACCAGAAATCCACAAAATTCTAAAATCTGCATAACCTTTGGTCCCAATCTGTGCGGATTCGGGGAAGTCTACTGTATTGGGATTTTAATATGTAATTTTTTATAAATGAGTTTTTATAGGATTACATATTAATTTTTTTATTATATTATACTGATTATGTTATTAAAATATTCTCCAGTAAAAATAAAACTATACAATACTGAATAATCTGCAATTTTCCATAATTTGCACAACTTTTGGTCTCAAATACTGTGGATTAAAGATCTTTGATTGAATGTTGCTTATCAGTTAATTATTTTATGATAGTTGCAATTGAAAACACTGTACTTACATATTTTCCAATCCAGATCAGATACAACTGTGCCAATAATACTCCTACACCAACTTTTATGATTTATATTATAAACACATTCGTATATTGCATTGCTATGTTATTTACTATTTTTAAGAAAACGTTCAAATTTTTATTTTTAAGTATAAACATATGTCAAATTGCTGTTTTGAGTTTGAATGCTATGGTAATAAGATTGGCACAAGTATCAACCATTTATAATGATCTATCTCAGGGCTACAAGTAAAAAAAAAAAAAAAAAAAAACTTTTGTATTTAAGTTGTTTCTGCTTGGAAGACTTGATGGAAATATCTTTTGTGTGATGTCTTTGTATAAATCTGTAATGCATGCATCTAAAGATTTTTTTTACTCACACAAAAGCACTGTCTTGCTAATGTTAATCCAGTGGGAGAGGTCTTTCAATATGTAATGTGCATTTCTATATTCTTAAATAATTTTTTTTTTTTTTTTTTTTTTTTTGGCATTTGATAGCTGAGATTGATATTTATACAAAGGCTGTTTTTTACTTTTTTTATGTTTAAAATTTTTTTTGTATATACTTCTAATTTTGGAACTAGATTTGAAAATGTAAGTATTGACAGAGTAAAACCTGCAGCCAAAATATAATAAAAAGCCAAAAATGATTTTGTAAGACTATCCAATACAAGAATAAAAACCTTATAAAAATACTAAAATGCAAACAATATTTTAAAAAAAAAATCCTCCTATAGGATTAACATTAGCAAAGGTATGTTTTTGTGTGAGTGAAATAGCCTTTTTAAGAAGGAAGTACACTCAATGTTCTATAATATGCACACTCATAATCTGCAATTTTCTATAATTCGTGTTACTTTATGAATGTAAACAGTGAAATAAACAGTTAAGAAAGTTTACAAATTTGTGATCCAAAAATGATTTTTTAAAACAAAAAATAAAAAAATGGAAAAAACATAATAAAAAATATTACTACTCTGTTGTCCCACCGACCAATTTCGCCAAATTACACAAATCGCCTAACTAATAGCCAAATTATACATCTTGACATAATTTTTATTTTTAATAACTAAAAAACGAATAATTAGTAGAATATTGATAAAAAGTCGAAATAAAAATCACTTAAAAACATTTATAGCACGTGAATCGTATTTAATGTCATTGAATGTGGCATTCACGATCATCCATTATTGGCATTTAATCTTATAGTTTGGCAATAACTTTTTGGTCGACCTGATAACCTAGTAGTACCTAAAATATTTACTTTTTAAAATATAACCCTTTTATTTTATTAAGAGTAAATAACAAACTGTGCTACTTAACATAAGTAATATGCTTATGTATTTATTTTTATTTAAATGCACATATATATAAATTTTTTTAATAAAATAACTTTAAAAAGGCATTTTTTAAGATACCATATTAAACTAATTATTAGATGTGATATTTATCTTTTCATATTTTATTGACTATAAAGATAAAATTCTGTCTAAGTATAATAAAATGAGGCATAATCCATAATACTCTATAATCCACAATATTCCATAATACGCACAACCTTTGGCCCCAACTTTTGCAGATTATAAAACTTTGACTGTAGATTTATTGTATTACACTTCTTATAATAATGTTTCTAGCATTCATTACCTCTT
>CAXHSM010000990.1:0-52531 GCA_964019185.1 Maratus speculifer | reverse complement strand
AAAAGAAATTTTATCTTACACAAGAAGCTGGCAATTTCACCATGGAATAGGTTCCTTCCGGTTGTTACCTAACAAGAACAAAAGCATCGATAAACTAGTCAGATGTGGCAATCCCAATTTTTCTTATTTCTCATGCATGTTAATAACTTCAAAATTCATTATCAAAATGTCAAAATTAGGTAATGTATGTAAATCGTGAGGATTGTAATGGTATGAAATCAAAGCATTAATTCTTGATATACTACTAATGCGGCTATCGGGAAAATACAAGATAAAAGCGCCACCTGTAGTGCGATTTGTACCAAAACATAATCAGCATTAATATTTATCAAAGTAAACCTGAATCTGAATTTTGATAAAAATTCGAGCAGCTGTACTTGAGATAGAGCTATTACGGGAATCGAGAAAAATTGCGCATAACAGCGCCACCTATTGGGCGATTGATACCCAAAATAGAAATAAATTCACTTCATATCAAGGATTAACTGAATCCAGTTTTGTGATGATCTGTGCATTAATTCTGGAGATAGAGCTATTGCAGAAATCATAAAAAAACAACATAGCAGCGCAACCTCTTGAAAGATTTACACCAAAATGCAAATGACATCCATTCATGTCAAGGAATAACAGAATATGAAGTTTTGTGAAAATTCACGCTGTAGTTCTTCAGATAGAGTTGTTACAGAAATCGCACAAAGGTAGTACAGCAATGCCACCTGTTGAGCAATTTATACCAAAAAGTAATCAGCAACTATTTATATCAGTGAGTATCTAAATATAATTTTTTATTAAATTCCGTACATTAGTTCTTGAGATAGAGCGTCCACAAATATTATGTCACATACAGACAGACATACTGTAAAAATGATGTAATGGTGTAAACTGATCATTATAAAGATAAAAGAAAGAATAAATAAAAAAAAATAATTAAATTTGACAATTTGTGGACAATTTTTTATCATTCAGCTGCTTTTAGAAACAACTAAAATTCAACTCACTCCTATCTCTGATATTTTTGGGGATTTTCACAGTACTACTTAATTGGATTTTTTTTTTTTTTTTTTTTTTTTTTTTTTTTTGTGTGTGTGTGTGTGTGTGTGTAGATTGAAGGTCAAAGTAATATACGTGATTTCATTTTGTTTCTAATTTTATGAATATTTTGCTAATTTGTTCTTCTGTTACTTAAGATAAAAATGACATCCATTTGTGAAACCTGGTGAGCAATCTGGCAATTTATATAATTTGAAGGGTACTATTCTGTTATCTCATCGACCGATTTTGCCAAATTATACAAATCGCCAAACTAATAGTCAAATTATACATATTGACACAATTTTCATTTTAAATAATAACAAAACCAAATAATTAGTAGAATATTATTAAAAATACAAATAAAAAGTCGAAATAAAATCACTTAATGGTGTTTTAAACACGTGTATCGTATTTAATGTCATTGAATTTACATTCACGATCATCCATTATTGGCATTTAATCTTATAATTTGGCGATAGTATTTTGGTTGACGGGATAACACAGTAGTAGCATTTGAAGAAATTGGTCGATGGGATTTCTTTGTTCGTTGGGCGCAGGGATAAATCAGCAAACAATATTCCTGTCACATTTTTCTTCTATTTCATTAATTTTTTTTTAAATGTAATCGATACACTCATTTTTTTATTTAAAATAAAACTTTTATATTTAAAATTGGAACATTTCAAATTCATGGCTTTTGCTTATTTCTTAAACAAAGCAAATAATAATAATACAGCAAACAATGGCATTCAATTTCAATACCAAAACATTGATTTTTTTAATTTAGCAGCAATAAAATATGCTTACTGGTTAGTTACAAAATTATATTGGTGAGATTTGGGTCTGGCTAATACAAAAATACCAAGAATTCTTTACGATTATGAGAACATTTATGTAGATTTATTAAAAAAATTTATTTCGATTTTTTAATCAAAAGGAAGTTTTGCATATAAAAATTTAAAACCTGACAGTCACAAAATTTTATCTATTATAATATAAACGAAATGATAGCGATAGAATAGTATTTGGCGATGTATCCCCTCCACATGTCTAAAGTACTGAAGTGGCTGCTTGATATATAAAAAACAAAGTGGTCAGCCTGGAACTATTGATGGCAGTCGCATGATTAGCTATTAATATAGAGATGATATTAATATAGAGGCAATATTTTCATGTCATAAAACATTTTTGTATTTGATGATGTAGGACTCAAAGAAGAAGCAAAATAAACAAGACCTTAGAAACAAAGTGCATGCCTGATAAGCTTAGAAAACTGTCATTCATGAATTGAGCAAAGATGACGAATCAATATTCAATTAATTATTCATGTAATTTTAGAAAAATACTCAGCTCATGAAGGTTGCAAAGAACACATGATAATGAGACATGCTTTATCTGAATTCTTTGAAAGATTTTTAAGAAGAAAATTTAGCAAATAAGATTTTATTTAAAAATTTAAATTTTATTTAAAAATATTTTTAGCATATTTCTCTGCTTTTTTAAAAGTGTTACTTCGATAAAACCTTTTCAGCCGCATAGCATATTGAAGCGTAATTTATTCTTTTCAGGGCAAATTAATTTAAATTTTAAGAGAAAGATATTTCGCAGAAGAATAACAAAAATTAAAACAATCAAAATGTTACAAAAAGGAAGGGACAGGTCTCGACTTATTTGCTTTTTTCTCAAAATGACAACTGTGACAATTAGTTAAAAATTTTACAATTTTTTAATTTTATTACTAAATGCTAAAACAGATAAGATGCAATAACATTAAATGCAATGAAACATAGAGTTCATACTCAACTTTAATAAAAAAAAATTTTTTTAGAGGTATCTATTTAATATGAGACAAATGTTTTTTTAAATAATGGTTAACAAATAATCCCTTAACATGTTGCACAAACAACAGGTTTTTCTCCTTATCAATTCCAAGATGTCTTTCTAGTTGACAATGTCTATAAAACTCTTTGGAACACATTTCAGAAATACAAGGATTCTATCCTGGATGTGTCAAGAGATGTCTTTTTAGATCACCATTTTGAGAAAATCCCTTGGAACATATTTCACAAACAAATGGCTTTTCACCTGTATGACTCAAGAGATGCCTTCTTAAGTTACCATTAAGAGAAAATCTCTTGGAACATACATCACAAGCAAAAGGTTTTTCTGCTGCATGTGACAAGAGATGCCTGCTTAAATTACTATTCGTAGAAAATCCTTTGGAACATATTTCACAAACAAAAGGTTTTTCTCCTTTATGCATCAAGAGATGCCTTCTTAGATCAATATTCTGAGAAAAACCTTTGGAACATATTTCACAAACAAAAGGTTTTTCTCCATTATGTATCAAAAGATGCCTCTTTAGATCACTATTCTGAGAAAATCCTTTTGAACATATTTCACAAACAAAATGTTTTTCACCGGTATGCGTCAAGAGATGCCTTCTTAGGTCACTATTCCGAGAAAATCCTTTAGAACATATTTCACAAGCAAAAGACTTTTCACCTGTATGAATCAAGAGATGCCTGCTTAGACTACTACACAGAGAAAATCTCTTGGAACATACTCCACAAGCAAAATGTTTTTCTCCTGTATGAGTCAAGATATGTTTCCTCAAAGTACTTTTATCCGAAAATCCTTTAAAACATGTTTCACAAACAAAAGGTTTCTTACCTGCATGAATCAAGAGATGTCTACTTAGATAACTATTTTTAGAAAATGTTTTAGAACATATTTCACAAATAAAAAAATTTTCTCCTGTAGCAATGCAGGAATGTTTTTCTTTATCCCTATTTTGAACAATGAATCGCTGTTGACTAGAGCAAGAATTTTCTTCAGCAGTCGATGACATCTTTGCATGTGAAAAAGTTTTGTTTCAGATGATAACAGGAACTTCTTCAAAGAATCAGTATTTATCAGATTGTTGCTATTTTCATCCAAGGAAAAAATTACTGAACTTTAGCAAAAACGCTGTATCTACTCTTGAATCTAAAAACAGAAAAAAATGATAAACAAGACATTTTTATGCAAACTGCACTCAATTTTAATTCAGAATTAAGTAGAAGATTTTAAAAATTACATTTTCTTAAACGGCACAAATTTCATTCATTAAATTATCCCATTATGTATTAGACATATGACTTGACTCAAGGGTAGATACTTTTGCATTAATAAAACGAGAAATAAAAATTTATTTTCTTTATTATTTATGTTTACTTATTATCTGTGTTTCTTTACTACGTTTTATGAGCTTAGCTTCACTTTTTCTAGCTTGCTGAGTCTTGCGCTGATGAAAAACCTCAATAGTAGATTCAAAACAGCTGTTTGCTACTTTTTCATGTAATTTTTTTGCATTTTTGATCGTTGGTTTTCTACTCTTATATCATTTGTAATTGCTAGTATACCTTGACAGCCAGCAAAATACAACGTACAATTGAAAATTGTTTTGACAAATTTATGCAACTGCAAAAATAGTCGATTCATGTTACTTCAAAGCATTTTCATAATATTTTTTTCGATAAAATTAAGACACAAGAGATGAATGGAATCAAAAGGGGAGTGGGAAGTTTATTATAGACGTTAATACCATGAATACATCAAAGTCATTTGGAAAGTTGCAATATATAACTAACTAGTAAAACAAAAAAAAATTGAAGACTACCTAAAAATTTATTCCTTGCTATTTTGTTGTTCGCATGCACACAAAAAAATTACATAAAAAATTAGCAAAAAAAACACAAATGCACTAAAGAAGCAATAAAAAATGGTGTCAAAAATCAGCAAACAACATGATAGTAAGGAATCCAAAAGATAATTGTGTGCACGTGCAAATACAACTTCCGCTGCGGTGGCATTAATACATAAGTACCAAAATTCACTTGTAATACAAATATACATTATTTGCTACGTTTCATGTGACATATCAGGCTTGTTTTTATTACCAATAAAAAAATGAACTATAATTCATTTAGATTAAGGATTACTTTATTTGCCTCTGCAACATTTTAGTTCACATGTAAAAATTTCGGAATTCAAGCCTCTGAACTGTGTATACATTTAGAAAGAGAACAAGACAAAATTACATTTTATATGTACAATAGAATCCCTGAAATGGATACAGCTTGATACCAGAGAAGTAGTGTGGATTTTCGAATATTTCAAATTTCTGATCTTTGCTTTGCTTACATTTTTTAAGCAGAAATTTAAATGTAATGATGCACACAAAATGATAATGAATGCTTACAATATAGCAAAATATTAAAATAATTAATTAAAATGATAAAAATGTAAGATAATTTTACAATCGATTAAACGTAAAGGTCTAGTAAAAAATTAACAATGTATAGTTAATAACAGATGAGAGACTTTTTCCCTCACTTGTTCAATGGAATTTTCTTCATCAAGGTCTTCTATTAATTAACATAAAAAACATAAAATCTGGTAGTTTTATTTCACATTTAGCTTAATAATTAAAAAGATTGATTAATATATAAACATGTCAGGTAAAAAGAGTGTGATTACCAGTAATATCAGCAATACCTTGATTTCTTAAAGAAAATAAAAATATTCAAAAAATAAATATATGCACCACATTGGCGTGATCGCAATAAAATGGCGATTTCATGTCTGATATGGTAACCCAGCTATTGCTATTTATTTATTAATAAACTGTTTATTTACTTTTATTTTCATTTTTAAAATGATATAAAATGTTCCATTCTATAGTTATAAATTAAACTTCTTTTATTTATTATTTAAAGAAATAATTAAAAAATATGATGCGAGTAACATTCGAAAACAAAGATTTTGCCAAATTAGCATCAGAAAAAAAAGACTGCATCAATGTGGTGCGTATACAATGACATCTGTGCCTAAATTTATAGCGGCTTTATAAAAAAAAAAAACATTTAATTGAATCATAATATCGACAATAACATATTAAAATACTTATAGAAAAATATAAAAATAAGTAATTCTGCAATTTTGCCTCTACATGTCGACTGAAAATTTTGTTGTTTACATCTGTAATAATGTACCGATTTCAGACATTTGCAAAATTTAGGGTTGCAGATTTGAAGGAGTTTGCCATATTAAAATAGACAAAGAGGTATTAAACTAGTTATATGAAAATATTTTAAATAAAAACGTAATTATCATAGAATTAAACAAATTACCTTCAAATGAAAGGTTAATGAAGTGCTGATTACCAGGCCTATCACAATTACACACTAACTTGCTACTTTCTTTTAATTTTAGTAATTTACCAGCTTCTATGGGAATTTAAAAAAATAAGTGAATCAGACTCAAAAATATTCAGTTATCAGTGAAAATAATAAAGATACTATGTAAAATTTGTGATATAACATGTAAATAAATTGTTTAACAAGCTAAACATTATCATCTTATGATTAAATTTCTGATAAATGTGATAATATCAAAATATCATAAATAAATAATGTAATCGAATATGAATTGAAAAGAATTGGATTTGATTAATTTTTTACCATGCTGTTCTCTGTCCTAATAAGAAAAATATTCTTTTAATAATAAATATATTTAATGTAAATAAAAAATAAGCTAAATGTAACCATTTTACGATTAAATTTCTAATAAAAGAAATGATGTCAAAATATAATTGATATAAAAAAAAGGCTATGGAATGAAAAGTTGTCGAATCCTATTCAATTAACTTTTTCCATGCTGTCCTCTGTTCTTATAAAAAAAATATTCTTTTAATAGTGAAAAAATAAAGATACTATAGAGAATTTATGATATAATGTGTAAATAAACTGTTTAAGAAGCTAAAAAATGTAAATAATACGATTTCATGATTGAATTTCCGATAAATGCTATGCACAAATATCATCGATATAAAAGAATAATCATAAAGAAAAGAGCTTGATTCATGCTCGATTAATATTAAAAGTATAAAAAAATATATTTTTTTAACACTGATAATAATAAAGATACTATATAAAATTTGAAATATAACATGTAAATTAATAGTTTAACAAGTTAAATTTTAGAATAGCTTTATTACCCTACATTTGCAGCAAAATTGTGAAAAATGAAGAATAGCCATACAATCTGCAGGGCGATCTACACCAAAAACTAAACAACACTAATCTATATCTGGGGCTAACTGATTCTGAAGTTTTAGAAAATTTCGTCCATTAGTTCTTGAGTTAGAGCAAATAATGCATCAGGGAAGTGCCATCTGTTGAATGATTTGCACTAAAACATTATTGACACCATATTATAACAAGAGCTAAGTAAATCTAAAGTTCTTTGAAAATCCATGCATTAGTTCTTAAGATATGGCTACTGTGAAAATTGTAAATAATGCAGCATAGCAGCACCACCT
Organism: Maratus speculifer; assembly: GCA_964019185.1. Taxonomy (NCBI): domain Eukaryota; kingdom Metazoa; phylum Arthropoda; class Arachnida; order Araneae; family Salticidae; genus Maratus; species Maratus speculifer. The sequence continues at coordinate 45,135 of CAXHSM010000990.1, read as the reverse complement.
GTTGATCGATGAACATTAAAAATTAACCAGATCTAATTTTAATTAAAGTCTAACAGAATCTAGCGTTTTGTGAAATTCTCAGCATTAGTTCTTGAGATAGAATGCCCACAAAATTTATGTTATCATGCAGACAGACATTTTGTAAAAATAATTTTTTTGGGTGCTCTGACCCCCTAAAATGTTTCAATTCATCGAAAACTAGATTTCAAAAATATTCTCAAATGCAATACTTTTTTCTTCTAAAAATAGAAAAATGTAAAAATAAATATATATATACAGTAGACTCTCTCAAATCCGCACTCCTAAAATCTGCAACTCTCTAAAATCTGCACATACTTTACGGATGTAAACAATGAAACATTCAGTTCAGATGTAGGTGCAAAATTTGACTTTTTTAGTTTAATATCAATTCCATATATCTTTTAATTTGTAATTTTTGTTAAGGTTATTGAATTCATGTTTTTTCATGAAGAAAGAATAATTTATTTCTGAAAAAATAAAGATATTGCTGATATCACTGGTAATCAGAATCTTATCAAATATATTTATGTATTAATCAAGCTTATTTAGTTATTAAGTCTGGCTAAACTTGAAATAAAGCTTCTTTATTTTATGATCTTGATATGAATTAGTAATGTACCTTTATGAGGCAAGTTTCAATGAATAATTTAGGAAAAACACATTTATAATGAATATTTAATCGTACATTATTGATTATTAATTTGATCTTTGCTTTTAGTATTTTTATCATTTTAAAAAGTATGTTTTTTTTTTTTTTTAGTTTATTTCTTATTTTAATATTTTAGCATATTGCAAGCAATCATTATACTTTTGATTTCATTATTAATTACAATCAAATTACTTTAAAAAAAATGTAAACAAAGCAATGACCAGAAATCTGCAAAATTCTAAAATCTGCAAAACCTCTGGTCCCAAGCTGTGCGGATTTGAGGGAGTCTACTGTATATATATTGAAAGAATTTGTAAATAAAAATTAAAATGCACAACAATATCACTAAACTAGAAATAATTTGAATAACTTTGGATTGGAGAAATTTTGCTCGGTAAATGTTTCTCACTGTAACCAAGATATTGTTAATATAATTTTTGTGTCACTCATCACAAAATTATTTAATCTAAGAGACAATATTATAATTTAATACAGGGTGTTTTTTTTTAACTGACATTATTTAGAGCTCTCTGTAGTTAATAACCAGAACTGCTTTAAAAAATTTTAAGGAGAATAATGAAACCAAAGAAAAAAAAGATTTCAAGAAAAAAAATTTCCAATCACTAGTAGGGTTATTCCATGTGACATGTTATGCTCGGTCGTCAAAAGAATTGTACAAAGAATGCAAAGTGTGGTGCAAGAGAATGGTAGTTACATTGAATGTGGTCAAATTCCTCATCGGGAAAGTGGATTTAATGAATAAGACATTTGGTATTTTATCCAAATTATTAATTTTGTTTGTTACTGATGCTTTCTTTCCATGTACAACACTAAATTCCCTGCTATCAGCAGTGATTGGAAGTATTTTTTATTTATTTTTTTAGGAATTACTTTTCCCATGGTTTTATTAGTCCATTTATAAAATTTTGTGCCATTTTAGTTATTAGAATGAAGGTTCTGAATAGCGTCAATTAAAAAAAAACACTCTGCACATTTCATTTAATGTTTTTATTAATTAAAAAAAAAATGCAAAATTATCTTAATACAGCAAATAAATATATGTGTGACCAAATAGATATTGCATAAAAATACTTTACTTTTATTTATTATGAATTAAAATGTTTGTTAAACTACATGATACCGGGATGGCCAAAATAGGCACAAACTGAAAGAAATTATTAAATGAGTTATTACTCACAATCTAAAATATTTTGTAGAAAGTTATTATGATCGAAGAGAGACAATTAAATTTACTAAAGAACTATGTTATTATGATTTAATATGCTTCAACCAGTCAGAAATTATAACATTTTTACAGTACCGGACCTCAAATCCGGAATCCCGAAATCCGGACGACCCAAAATCCGGAACGAATAACGAAATCTGAAATTCCGCGACGATCTCTGATTAAAAAATTCTAAAAACTGTCCATAGATGGCGCAATGTGCGTGCATAATACAGTTCCAAGTCATTCTAAACTAAGCAATTGGACTCAATTCATTAATTTTATTGCAATGTTTTGTTTTTACATTACTTTTAATCCAAATTTACTAATTACTCTTCATTAAAACAGAAATTGCACCCCCTTCCACCCCCCAAAAATAAATAACCACAAGGGAGAATTATTTTTAAAAGGGGATTACAATACACTTATAATATTTATATGTAAACATATTTTACTACACCTTCTCCTCCACTTTAAATTTTTTTAACATTTTTTCTCTTTTGGAAAAATTTTGTATGTAAATACCGTACCAAAAATATTTGTTCCTTATTTCAAAAGGGGGGGGGGGGAATCTATACAAGGTTTATTTCTGCATAACAAAACAAACTAATCCATTGAAAGTTAATGATCTCATTCTGATAACACTGATTTTCTACTTCGTACAGTTAAATAAACAAGTGAATAAGCAAAACATATGGCAGATGGATATCTTGTTTTTTTTCGCTTCTTTTTTTTCTCTATAGTGGCTGTTTTTAAGGGGTATCCTAATTTTCGAATAACTAATTATATTTTAATAAAAATTTGTACCACGGTCTAATTTGCTATTATTGTAACATGCTGAAAATTTGAAAGAAATTCGTCAATTAGCAACGGAGATAAGTTTTTTTTTTTTTTTAATAAAGGAAAGAACGTGGGAAAGAAACCCAATCACTGGAAACTCGTTGCTACAGTTTCAAAACAAACTTGGGGGCAAATGGTAGTTAAAAATGGTAGTTTTTTATCTGGCAACACTACAGAGTTCATATAATACTGTACTGTGCATATTCTCAATTCTAGCGATACGCACGTGCTATTCTTTTCTAAAAGTTGTCAGCAAATATTTATTTTTAGAAGCGATTTTGATATTTTAATATTATTTTTTATTTGTTTGTGTGGTGAATTATGTCATCAAAAAGAAAACATTGTTCACTTACTATAAGTGACAAAGTTAAAGTTCTAAAAAAACTGGACCAAGGAACCCCCGTAAAATATGTATGCGATGAGTACGGGATAGGAAAATCTACTATATACGATTTAAAAAAGCAGCGATCAGAGATTTTGAAAGTCTTTTCCGAAAGTGATGTGCCATAAAATATGGCAAAAAGAAAAACTTTGCATTCATCGAAATGCCCCGATGTTGACAAGGTGTTAATGAAATGGATACGACAAAGGAGGATGGAAAATGTACCTTTGGACCGAAACATGATTGTACACCAAGCGAAAATTTTCCACGAAGAATTGGAAATCACCACTCCGTGTGAATATTCATCGGGGTGGTATAACAAGTTTAGAATTCGCCATGGTTTGCGTTTAGTGAAAGCTTCAGGCGAAAAAAGTTCTGCAGATGTCGAAGCTGCCGAAGCGTACGTTGATGATTTTCAAGAATTAATCGACAAAGAAAATTTGACACCCGAGCAAGTGTACAATGCTGATGAAAGCTCATTATTCTGGCGATACATTCCCAGAAAAACTTATATACTGAATGAAGAGAAATCTGCATCGGGCTATAAAGACTCCAAAGAACGTCTAACAATTATGACGTGTGCAAATGCTGCTGGCACGCATAAGTGCAAACTGTTAGTTATCGGAAAGAGCCGACATCCAAGAGCATTAAATGGCGTAAAAGTTTTACCTGTTCATTATATGGCAAATCAGCGAGCATGGATGACTGCCGAAATTTTCGAAGAGTGGTTTAAAAAACATTTCGTGCCAGAAGCTCGGAATCACTGCCGAAGTGTAGGTTTGCCCGAACAATGCAAGATTGCTCTGATTTTAGACAATTGCTCTGCACATACAACTGCAGATATTCATTCTAAAGAAAATGTGCTTATAGAGTTTTTGCCACCGAACTGCACATCGGTGATACAACCAATAGATCAAGGCGTTATACGGTCATTGAAGTGCAGTTACAAAACTGAATTTATGCGAAAAATGTTAGATGCATGTAACAGTGGTCTTGGCGTTACTGCCTTTCAAAAGGACTTTAATGTGAAAGACGCTTTGTGGAGAGCAGCAAGTGCTTGGCACAGTGTATCAAAAGAAACATTAAGTCATGCATGGCATAAATTATGACCCTCCCTTATTTTCTTGGAAAATGATGATACTGCCGATAAAAACAACGATTTTCGTGGATTTTCTGTGTCTGCAGAAAAGTTGATGATCGATGAGCTGTTAGAATACGCTAAAGAAGCTACTAATGGGAAGATGCAGCTGTTAGATGAAGAAACTATAACTGCTTAAATATTGATAAAGATGGACCAATAGTCAATGAACTGACAAATAGAGAGATTTGTGATATGGTGTTGCACCCAGAAATGGCCGAAAATGCCAGTGATGATGAGGAGGAGGAGATCGAAGAAAATATTGATGAAATTCCTATCGATAAATGCATCGATCTCACAAAAGAGTTGATTCGTGGTTTGGAAACAAAAAGTTTCATTAATGAGGCCCAAATCATGCAACTTTATAAATTGCAAGAAATGTTGCAGCGCGAAAAACCAAAAAAAATTAAACAATTGAAAATATCTGATATATTTATGAAAGCAGATCATTGAAATACGTTTTATTATTTTTTCATAAATGTTTATTTTTATTTTATTTATATTAATGCTACCTCAACCTTAGATTTCTTATAAATTATTTTTTTTTTAATTTATGTTTCTCTGTTTATTTTCATTGAGTCTAATTCGTTATAAAACTCCTAGGCCTAATGCGGCTCTAGTGATTTTCATTTTCTAAAAAATGTTTTTTATGTTGCTAATAAATGTGATGTGCCATATTAAAAAAATTGTTTATCCTTATTTTAGATTGTTTTTGTAATCTGTTTTTCTCTGTTTACTTATACCTAACACGGCGATTCGAGATATCGATTCCTAGGCCTAACTCGGCTCTCGCGAGCAATAACGCATTTTCGTTTTCCAAAAGACGTTTTAATATTTTTAAGAATATGCAATAGTATTTAAAAATATTTCTTATCCTTATTTTTATTTATTATTCTTATTTTGTAATTCGTCTATTTGGCTTTATTTACGCTAAGCCTAACTAGGCGATACGCGAAATAGTTTGCTTAACGGCATGCAAAATTTTGTCAGGGGCATGTACCATATCTGTTTAACTATTGTTTTGGTTGAGGACCTAAAATCCAGAAAATTCCGAAATCCGGAACGATCGCTGTCCCGACCAGTCCGGATTTGAGGTCCGGTATTGTATTTCAACTTTTGTCTAAATGTGGCCAAAACTGGAACATCTATCCAATATATAATCTTTACCCTTGTAACTTAGCAACACATAGACATCACAAAAATCCTGTCTTTCACCAGGGCTTTAGCTAAGTGGGTGATATGGGTTTATTTTCCCCCCCCCCCTAAAACATTTTGAACCTCCCCTGGAAAAGATTCCAAGGTCATTACATGAATTTATGTTCTGAAAATCCACAATGAAATTCTATTCAAAAACTTTTAATTTAGTTTCGAGAACCTTTCACAGTTTTACAAAAATATTAAATATTTACTAAAAAGAGTGTTTCAACACTTGTTCATCCTATTTGCACATATGAAGTTACATGATGTTTAATATTGCACTAGTTATACACTCAAATTTTTTATCATCCTATTACTCTCTTAGTATAAAATGAAGTTATTAATACAGTTTAATGAGAGAACATAGCAACTATAGTCTGATTAGGCACTAATTTATCTTTCTGAATGAGAGAAAATATCCCTCCCCCCCCTACATTTTCTTGAGCCTGCCTATTATTCATTTCTAGCTAAGGCCCTGTCCCTCACCCTCGGCATTCTTTAATTAACAGAAAATGTCCCCCCCCCCCTCCCAAAAACACAATTGCTCACTCCACACATCAAATATTAAAATTTTATATGCGATTAATTTGGAAAACATACTTGTTGCCAAAAAAGCCACAGTGTATGCAAAATACATAAAAACAAATTTCAACTACATAAAGCATTGAAAATCGAGTGTTTCTATTTTTCAATGATAGAACAACTCAATAACTGCTATATATTAACCATCACTTTACAAAATACACAAAACTTATGTCACAAATAAATTTTAAAATGATTTAAGAAACAAACTTGTAATAACAAAAATTCATTTATCGCTTGTTTTGGGATTCAACTATTGTTTCTTATGTGTATGTGTTCTTTTATGTAAATTTCGATAAATTTTATAGAGACAATTCATCATTCAATAGATTACTTAAAAAATATTTACTTTCAACTAAACAGAATGCAATCAAATTCGATTTATGAGCAACACAATGTTTTAAAACTGTGCATAATTTTTTTCAAACTAATAAACTATGTATCTAAATTAAAATTAGAATAATATTCAGTAAACTACTTAAAAATGATTAATAATAATCAAAGAAATTATTAGTAATAAGTAAAGCATTTTACAATGCTTTAAATAACACATGAATCATGCATGATAAATCAGCAAAAAGCTGCAACATATAAAAAGACATGCAGTCATTATGGAATAGTAAATTCTACAATTTTTACTTGAAGAATAATGAAAGAAACCACTCTACCTAAAGATTAATTTATTTTGGTAAAGAAGCTGGTTACAATAAATTTATATTTTAAAAGCTACCTGAACGAACTACTGAAGAAACACAAGACGCCATTAAAAGAATGAATCATGAATTGCATTATGATTCATTGAAAATGATTCTTGCATTTTTTCTAAAAAGTAAGCTGATCTTCTTGATTGATTGACTCATTATTCAGGAATGAGTTTTTCCATTGTGATTCATTCATTGTGGGTTGGCGCACAGACTGTTAGCGTCTCTTTACTTTTGTGATAACATAGACGATATGAGTGATGCTCTTTTTGTAAAAATAGCTAATTTTCGAAATCGGTTTACTGACACATCCACTTAACTAAAATAAATCAAAGGTAAGTTATTTTTCTTTAGTTATTCTTCTACTGAATGTTCTAGAACTTGTAATTTGATCGTAGGGTGACACAAAATTTTATGCGTCGCAACTTTCATTTTTGCTGTCATTGCAATCATTAAAAATATCCGCCACGCGATTAAATTGAATACAGTAGACTCCCTCAAATCCGCACTACTAAAATCCGCAACTCTCTAAAATCCGCACATATTTTATGGATGTAAACAATGAAACATTCAGTTCAGATGTAGGTGCAAAAATTGATTTTTTCAGTTTTATATAAATTCCATACATTTTTTAATTAATGATTTTTGTTAAGGTTATTGAATTCATGTTTTTTCATGAAGAAAGAATAATTTATTTCTGAAAAAAAAAGATATTGCTAATATCATTGGTAATCACACTCTTACCAAATATAGTTATGTATTAATCAAGCTTTTTTAGTTATTAAGTCTGGCTAAACCTGAAATAAAGTTTCATTATTTTATGATTCTGATGTGAATTAGTAATGTACCTTTATGAAGCAAGTTTCATTGACTAATTTGGGAAAAACACATTTCCTCTTTTATAATGAATTATTGATTATTAACTTGATCTTTCCTTTAAGTATATTAATCATTTAAAAAAAAATATTTAAATTTTTATTATTTTAGTTTACTGTAATAATTTATTATATTTAAATATTCATTATAGTTCCGAATGCATTATTAATTACATTTAAATTACTGTTTAAAATATGTAAACAAAACAATGACCAGAAATCAGCAAAATTCTAAAATCTGCAAAACCTCTGGTCCCAAGCTGTGCGGATTTGAGGAAGTTTACTGTATATGGCTAGTCGGATATAAATAGCGTTAAATTAGCTGTAACTATCATTCCAAATACTTTAATATTTTAGAATTTAAGGTGTTAAAATGTTAAATTTTACATAACTTTTAAAACAGATACATTTTTTTGACAAACAATAATTTTCTTACTATTAAACTTGCACTATAAAAACTATCCTTTGAATTATTTTTTAAGAAAACCTTGTTAATTAACAAAATTTATAATTTCATGGTTGTGAACATAATTTTCTTATATTCTAAAACAGGGTTGGCACGATTTAAACAATTGGTTTTAACCACGGTTTAAACCAAATGTTTTTTTTTCTCAAAAAAACCAATTGGTTTTTTTAGAAGAAATCTAATGACATTTTTTTTCTTTATAATTTACGTATTTCAAATTATTGGACATAAATAATTTCTACTTTTATCACTTTATTTCAGTAGGTAATAAGTGTTATAAATAGTGGGTTTAGGTCTTTTTTAATGCATAGGATTAAACCAGTAGGTTTTTTCAAAAAAAAAAAAAAAAAAACGTTTTTTAGAAGAAATCTAATGACTTTTTTTTCTTTATAATTTACGAGTTTCAGATTATTAGATATAAATAATTTCTATCATTTTTTAGAAGAAATCTAATAACGTTTTATTTCTTTATACAGTCAAAGATCTATAATCTGCACAAGTTGAGGCCAAAGGTTGTGCGGATTATGGAATTTTGCGGATTATAGAGTATAATGGATTATGCGTTATTTTATCATTCTTAGACAGCATTTTAATTCTATAATCAGTATAATATGGAAAGATAAATATGAAATCTAGTAACTAATTTAATAAGTAATCTAAAAAAATGCATTTTTAAAATTATTTTATTTTTTTAAAAATGATATATATATATATGTATTTAAAGAACAATAATTACATATTAATAATGAGATTTATTTTTAAGGAATATTTTATGGAAGAAAGTGGGTCATTTTCAAAATAAGGTACATTTTCAGCAATTTTTTTTCGAAATTTTAAAGTATGATTTTTTCTACAAAATATTTTATTATATTTAATAAAATGGTAATTGTAACTCAAATAATGCAATGACTGAGCTCAATTGGCTCATTAACACAATAACAGTAATTATTTAAAAGTAAGCATTACTTAGACCAATGACATGCGTTAGGCCAGTGACATTTTGCATTAGATAGGTAACATTTTTCTATTAATCCAAAGACATTCTTTAATAAAGTTGTGAATAATCATAATATTATCATAACATTTAAAAAACAATTGTTCTACATGAAATTGTTTTATTGCTTAGCATTGTGTCACTGGTATAACAGGATTTGTCACTAGCATAACAAATGTATTGTTAGGTCAGTGACTGTTAGACCAGTGACATTTCTTTAAAAATAAATTCTTATTCCTTATTTAAAAATTGTAATATTGTGGTTTAGGGTGTTAAACACAACTTTATATGCTGCATTATTATAATCTTTTTATTAAATTGATTTAACTTATTAGTTTAATAGAATACTTGTTAGACAAGTGACACATAATAAAAGAACTCGGCTGACTTAGGAATATTTTTTTCTTTTTTTAAGCAGTAGATCACATGAAGACAGTCTAGTTTTTCCACTATTTTGTTTACAAACAGTGTTGCTAACATAAAAAAGCCAATTCAATCAATTTTTATCATCAGAGTAATATTTAAAATTGAAAAATATTAGTTGTTAGACCAGTGACACAAAACACGTAAGACAGTCTTATTTAATTTAATTAATCCATATTAAAATCAATTTTCAGACAGAATTGTAGTAAGTACACAAAATTTATATTGTTCTCAAAATAAAATTGCCCAAATCAACGAAAATAGCAATTATTAATTGGAAATTATAACATGTTGAAAATCAAAGTTTGGGTTTGAGACAAAAATGATTTCCATTGAAAAGTCAATTGTTCCTTTTTATTTTTTGCCCAATTTAATTTATTTTTATATAAATTGCTTAGTTTAATATTCTGATTATTAAAAAAAGAAATGAAGGACAATTAAGGGTTTGAAATTTTTATCTACTTTTAATATTATAAATTTTAGAATAGTAAGACACAGAATTGTACTTATTTTGAAAATGACCCAAGTATAAAAAAATGAGAACAAATTATGCACAAAAAATAACCAATACAAAGTAAAATAAATGGTAATTACTTCAGTATACTATAATGAAATAGTACTATGAATATTATTTACGAAATCTTTTAGCAAAAATAAGAGTCGAGTGTTGTTTGTTTCAAAACCTGAAATGAATGAACCATGAATCTTTGATGAAATGTGCGTTTTTTCGAAATTTTTTAATTGATTTCATGCTAGTTTTGGCTTTTTTTTTCTTTTTACAAATTTCTCTTTTTTTTCTGCGTTTTTTCAACAGATTTTACGTTTAAAAAAAAAAAAAAATAACAAATTTTTTCAAGTATCAAAAGACATGATTCATTCATTTCATCATGATTCATTCCTGTAATTTTGTTGAACGATCGCGGAAAAATCCCGTGTAAGCGCCCCCCTCAAACTATTGTACGATTTTTCGTCATGTTTGGGGGGGGGGGGCGAATTAACGGTATAATATTTAGTTCTCAGCTGGTGCTGTGTTTACTGTTACTCTCCTGAACTTGCACAAACTGAAATAGCTATGAATGAACAGTTGTCAATTCGAACGTTCAGTAAGCTTAGGCACGTTCCGTAATACAGTTTAGTTTTTTACTGTCAATAAAATAAAAGACTAAATTAAAAAAATATATACATGTTTTATTATGATTTTTATTACATTTTTTGTTACTTGTTAAAAAAAAAATCATTTTTGGATCACAGATTTGTAATTTTTTTAAACTGTTTATTTCATTGTTTACATTCGTAAAGTATCGCGGATTATGGGAAATTGCGGATTATGGGTCCGCGGATTATGGGAAATTGCGGATTATGGGTCCGCGGATTATAGATCCTCGACTGTAATTTACAAGTTTCAGATTATTGGATATAAATAATTTCTACTTTTAACACTTTATTTTGGCAATAAGCATTGGATATATTGGGTTTATGTCATTTTTTTTGTGCATAGAATTAAAATCAATACACATTGGTGAACATAACTATTGCTTTAAAGAAAAAACTTCAGACATGTGAATTGATCAAAGATAAAATAGATTCAATATTTAGTATAAAATATTTAATTTTTTTTTTTTTTTTTTTTTAATAATACAGATTATCCAATGCAATTAATAATATAACACAATGATTTTTTAAGATTTTGCACAAGCTGTAAAAGAAATATTTCTTTTGGGAGATTATCGCAAAGAATTAAAAGCAAAGACTGGTTGTCAGCTATAGCATTTTAATAATTTTTTCCCCCTGCTATCTGCTAAATCTAACGACTAAAAATGTTAACTTCAAATTGTCACTCAGAAAGAAGAAATCCTAAGAAATATTTGTAATTTATTATATGAATAATTGTGGAAAAGAATATTTATCAAACTACATCCAAATGTTTATTATTAGTAATCAAAAGATTGTTTATAAAGATTTACAGGGCATCAATAGTTCACTGTGTAGAACAGTTAAACATTTCAACATAAGACTGTTTGCTAAAACTGTTTAAATTGAAATATGAATTTTTTCAATTTTCAGCATAAATTCACTATTATTAAAGTTAAAATATTTTAAATGAAGTTACACTGCTTATAAACCAATAATATCTGTTTTTATCAGTAAATATGCATGTTTATGTAATAAAAAAGAATGTTAAAAAAAAAAAAGGTTTAAACCAAAAAAACCTGGTTTAAGCCAAAAAAAAAAGTTTTTTCTTTAAACTTGGTTTTTTTCCAACTCTGTTCTAAAAGAAACATTTTAAAATCAAATAGAAATGTTGAAGGATATGGAAGAAAAATTTTATCATCATATACTGTTTGTTCTTCAGAAAAGCGCTAAAATAAAAACTGAAATATGAAACTATGAGTAATAAAATTTGTTTAAATGATAATAACTTATATTAACTGTGAATTATTGGAGCCAGGTCAAGTATAATTGCGCCAAGTAGTACTCCTTTAACACAGGCTGACACAGATGAGAAAAAAGAAAAGTTTGAATGACTATAAAGTTACAAAAATGTTAAAAATACATGGTTATTTACCAGAAAATTGTTTTAACCTTCTCAGGAATTTTTTTTAGAGAACTTAGATTCCATATAAATAAAAAAAAGTCAAATAAATTGTGCTTAAGGGCAATTCCGTGTGACTCACTTTACCATTTGCCACATTTTGTAAAAAAAAAAAAAAAAAAAAAAAAAAAAAAAAATTCATATACATCATAGAGATATCACATTTAGTTGTTAAAAAGATTTTCATTTATATCAGGGGCATAGTAATAGACAAAAATACCAATCTTATAAATTTTTATATGTGCTGGAGCAGGGGTGGATTTAAGGAGTCCCAAGGGCCCCCAAACTTTCTTTTGAATTCAAGGAGAAATGTGGTGTTTTGATAAAAGGATTTTCTAAGGGTTTTTTTTTCAGTTAATATTACAATAGCTTTTTCATGTAATAAGCATAATTTTTTCTATCATTTGCAACTACCAGAAATGCTTTAGTTTTCCTTTATCTTTTCTGCCGTTATGAATTACCATAACTATGATTATTTGTAAATGGAGACGGAGAAGATTCAGATGAAACTTGTGTCTGAGCCAAATGAAACACTGTTAGTGACATTCTATGAAGATTTAGTTATACAGATTGAGGAAATGATTAAATCATGGGGCCCTGCACTTGCTATTCAGTTTTCATAAAGCTGATATTTTAAGTTGTGACTTTTTACTTTGTTATTGATTACAGTCAAAGATCGATAATCCGCAACTTTTTATAATTCGTGCTTTTTTACAAATGTAAACAGTTAAGAAAGTTTACACATTTGTGATCTAAAAATGAGTTTTTAAAACGAATAATAAAATAATTGAAAAAAAAAAATCATACTAAAACATTTATTTTGTTTTAGTATAACTCTTTTATTTTATTAACAGTAAAAAATAAACTGTATTACAGAACATATCTAATATTTTTTTTTATTTAAATGCACATATGTATAATTTTTTAAAAAATAAAATAACCTTAAAAAAGCATTCTTTGAGATAGCATATTAAATTAATTATTATATTTCTTTTTTATCCTTTCATATCATACTGATTATAGAATTAAAATACTATCTAGAAATAATAAAAGGCATATAATCCATAATCTGCACAAACTTTGGCCCCAAGTTGTGCGGATTATAGAATTTCAACTGTATCTATACTGATAAAAGAAAGTTTTGCTCTGTGTGTCTCAGGGTTGCCGACTGTTAGCCGCGCCAAAAAAAAAAGCCGGCTGGCTTTTTTTGGTTTTATCCACTTAAAAAAAGCCAGCTTTTATTTATAAAGTGTTAATTTGTATCGAATCCATATTAAATTTTGATTGATTTATTTTAAAACATTTTTAATTATTTACCACTAAAAAAGTTATAAATTTCTATTTAATTTTTCAAATGAATAAATCTTAATAACCACTAAAAGTCAACTGTGAAGGCATTATGTCTGAAAAACTTATAAATCTTGGAAAAAAGTAAATATACTCAAAAAATGTGTTTTAAATTTCTATATTTCATAGTTCTACTTATATGATGCATTCTTAAGAATTATATTTAATTGGATTATGACAAAATGTGACACATTAAAACATTCATGGAAACATTCTTACATGTCTGTATATTTAAAGATTAAGTCATAGAATGAACAATGTTGAAAGGGAAATTAGGAAGAATTCAGTATTTGAGGAGAGTTTAATCCATAATTATATAAAATTAACAACAAAAAATGTTCTATTTAAATTTGTTGAATTAAAATTTTGAATAGCTTTTTGTTATTTAAAATTGTATATATGTCCTCTTGCATGAATATATTCATGCATACATTTACTCTATGAATAAATATATTCATGCATATGCTAATTGAAAATACTGAAATAGATTGTGAAATATAATATATTATGAAATATGCATAATTCATAATACTATTTTCAATAGTGAAAAATGTATTTTTTATATGTATAATTTTAAATGTTTATAGATCATAAAACATGACATTTTAATAACTCTTAAAATTAGTTAAGTAATAAAACATGTAACTAAGTAAACATTGTCCTCTTTAATTTTATAAAGCATTAAAAATGGAAAAACAAGTTGGAAATCGCACATGAACGTAGCAAATGAGGTGTGTTCGTATGATAACGAAGTTTTAAAAATATTAAAATCTTGCTGATATAGTAGAGCGTACTTCGGATACAGTATAGTAATCGAAATCTTTTTTGTGTTCCTGGAAATATACAGAAAGTAATTTTTATTACACCTCAGAAACGTATATCTTATTCATAAAATGTGAAATAGTTGAATATAATTAAAACATGCCCCAAACAATGTTTCCCCGTATAGCATTATGTAGTGGAATACTTTTGTGTGGCCCTGTAATTTAATAATAAAAATTCTTTGCATCGCAGACTGTACAGAATGCATATTTTAGTATATACTTCATCGATTCATGCCAATTCTATGATGTTCGAATGAGCGTAACATCATAAAAATGCATTTGAAACTTTTTTCCCATTGACCGTAATGTAATGGAATACCTTTGATTGTCCCTGTAAATGATCTATGCATCCGACTTTCATAACATTTGAAATGATAAAATTACGTAATAATTATATGTTTTAAATTTCAAACAATTAAAATGCATTTGAAATTTTTTTCCCAATTGACCATAATGTAACGTAATCCTTTTGATTGTCCCTGTAATTGATCTATGCATCCGATTTTCATAACATTTGAAATGACTCATCAAAATTACGCAATATTTATATGTTTTAAATTTCAAACGATTAAAATACATTTGATACTTTTTTCCCCATTGACCGTAATGTAACGGAATCCTTTTGATTCTCCCTGTAATTGGTCTATCCATCCGATTTTCATAAAATTTGAAATGACTCGATAAAATTAAGTTATAATTATGTATTTTAAATTTCAAACTATTCGGTTGGGTAGTTTTTGCATTGTTATATGCGGACGGACGGACTGAGCGACAACAATAGGTGCTACGTATTTACATAATTACGAACGCACCTAACAAGGGTGGGATTAAAGGTCAATGTAAATCAGAAAAAGCACTTGGTATGGCCAATTTATAATTTAGCTGACATATTTGCAATTCTGACTATAAATCACTACCAACTCCATCAATGTTTTATTCTATTATTAATGTCTTCATTACTGAAAAATTGAGTTATAACAGAATCTCTCATAATGAATCGTAATTAAAATCCCAATTTTTCATTTTAGTGAATACATTTATTAAACTCAAAGTAAATTAAGCATAATTAAAACTAGTTAAAAGACATTTAAAAATGGGTAGTTTATAGTTAAAATGCTTCACTATATAAAAGCCAATTATGGCCAAAAAAGGCCAATTTTGGCAAAAAAAAAGCCAGTTGAAACCAATAAAAGCTGCCGGCCTGGCTTTTTTAAATTTTAGCCGCTTTTTTGCAACCGTGGTGTGTCTGTGTGCGACAGCTTTTTAAGTCTACCACACATAAAAGTTTGAACGCTGAACATTTGAGTTAGGATAGCGTAAGCTAGTTCCTGATCCATCTGAGGGTGAGATTTTTAGTAATTTAAGATATAGCCCCCCTGAGCCTGAGCCCTTCAAGTTTTTATACCCTAAATTAAGTTACCCTTTTTTTATCTGATTTTCATCGTTTTCAGAGGCCTTTTGTCATTTAATTATTCCCCTTTTCTACATTTCAGTTAAGATCCTGGTTCTCTGAGGATTGGTAGAGAGTCCTGAAAGATTTTGTGCTTTAAATTGTTAATAAATTGCCCTTTTTAACACAATATTCATTTTTGGTACCCTTTCCAATTTTCCACATATTCTACATTCCAGTTAAGGCTGGATCCAGAAGACTTTTTGTATGCCATGCATTTTTTACTTTTTAATTGTGTTACCCTCTCAATACATAACATTAAAGTTGATTCTTGGATTCCTGTCTCTGGGCCAACACTGTCATATTTTTATTGAGGGTCTAAGGTCCTTTTTAATACATTTTCACCATTTTTGTATGTTTTTTTTAAATTTTATTGTAATAATTTCTCTAATTGTCTGCTTATTTTCCTCTAATTAAGGATAAGTGCAAAGTACTAAGGTATTTTAATATATTTTCACTTAAGTGGCCTGCTCTGATCTATCGGTTGGTCTTTTTTGCACCTCCTATTATAGGACCCTGAGATAAAAGCATGTTAAAAGCTTCTAGTATCTAGCACTTTAAGCATTTAATTACTCGAAATAATGCATAGGGCATAAATAAATTACGTATTCAAAATAAATTATATGCATAAAATTTTAAAGAAATGCTCAAATATGGGAGTAGGAGAATTCTTAAAAAAGTGTCCTAGTGCACTCTGGTACTTTATTCAACATTCATCTCAGATGCATCAGGAATCCTTGAATATCCTCAAAAAAATGTTCCGCGTTGTACATGCAGTAGATTTTGCTACTGTAGCGTATACACATATACAGTGTCAAAATTTCTTTTATTAGTATAGGTTAATAAGTATATCCAATTCTTCAATATAGAAGGACCCTCTAGAGTTCTAGTGAGAGGGGTCCTCTCTTTGTAAATCCTACCCTGTGCAGGTAGTGTAAAGATCCTTATTTGGTACTGAGACTCGCATTACAAAAAAATAGGAAGTCAAGTTTTATGCGTTAATGAAGACTTAGAATTTCCCCTTTTTCACAGCATAGTAAACAAGAAGTATTTCATAAAATTGAAACATACTTTCAAATTATTATATACACAAAAATATCATTGTTTTATAGTAATTAATTATATCAATCAATATTTTGCGTGTGATTCATATTACATGGCTTTGTGACTCATATTACATTTCGAGGTTATTTTCCTGGATTTTCCAGGCATTCTAATTCACCAAATGTTGCCAGATTATAATTTATTAGCTTCAGTCAATATACAACTTTTACAAAATAAAAGTGAGTTTTGTTTACTTTTATTTTTAACACTATGGGGGCTCCGCCCATCTGCTCGCTACGCTCGCCAATCCCCCGCGTAATCGCTTCGCGATTCCAAGTTGTAGACTACCCCTGCTTGCTGCGCTCGCCAATACCCCATGGAATCGCTTCGCGATTCCGTTCGTTATTGCTTTGCAATCTTGGTTGGAATCGCTTTGCGATATCTTATTTTCCATACACTGTTAAAAATCTACTGCATTTTGTTGCAACACACTCCCCTGCTTGTATAGGAAACGGTTACTTGGCCGTGAAATGGAGCTTTCTCATTGGCTTGAATAGAGATAATATATATAAGGGGTGGAGTGCGTTGCAACAAAATGCAGCAGATTTTTAACAGCGTACACTCAATTTTGGAATTCATCCTTCTCCTCATTGGTCGAAGCATAGACGGAGCTCTTTCCTGATTGGTCTATTCATTTCATGGAAGGTGTGGTCCACCCGGACGCGTTATTTCCAGAAACCTTAGACATCAGTATCATTCCAGGAGTCATTCCTGGAAATTTGTTTAAGGCTAGTTTTTTTTTTTTTTTTTTTTTTTTTTTTTTTTTTTTTTTTTTTTTTTTAATTATAGAAGGACTACAGTTCTTTAGTTCCCATGTTATGTGGAATTGCCCATAAATGTTTAGTAGAATAGATCTGGATTGAAGAACTTCGCCAAATACTGCACCAAACTTATCACTTGTATCTGGTACCATTAATGACCAAAATCTGGAGAATGTTGACTTTTCCCTGTGAATGTCAAAATTTACATAGGGCCAATTCTTTGGTAACGGTTCATTCCTGGGCTTACAGAAAGGTTTTGGATTAAAGTTGTGACATGAAGAAATACTTGAAAATGACATTTTTTTTAGATCCAACATATATTCACTGACACTTTAGCAAAATGTAAAAACGAACATTAGGAATGGGCACAATGTTTCCTCAAATTTTATTATGCTCTTCCATATTATTTTCAATATCTTTTGTTCCACAGTAAAATGCCTCATTATTTTTACATCTTGATTTAGCCACACGAAAAAAATCTGCAGCATTTTGTACTTGCTCTTCCCTGGACAATATTGCTGCAGACACAATTCTTTTCACAACTCCACCAATCCCATCTACGGCACTCTTACCATGGCTTGTGGCAAAAAATTCCTAAGTGATTTTTTTTTTCAGATGAGTGAGAGCACACAACAAATATTTTTGTTTAATTTGGCTAGATGCTTCATTGGAAAAAAAATACTACCTCATTCATATTTTTTTTCTAGCTCCTGAATTATTAATTTCAAAAATATTATTACTGCGTATTTATCATGTGACATATAATCAGATACAATAACCATGGAATGTACGTTTCAACTTCCCAAGCACAAACACTAAACAGAGTAATTTGGTTGTATGACCAATGAGATGATTGAATTTCATTTTGGTTCATTGTTGTATAATTCTCTGCAAAATCAACTTGGATTACTGCTTTTGAATTATTCTGTTGGACATCTAATTTTTGAAATTGGAAAGATTCAGCCTGTTTCCTCTTTATGTACGTGTGACGCAGAACATTTGGAATTTCTTTTTCTAATTCAGCAAAGCACCTCTTTACAATCCCATTTTCAACAATTTTAAGAACTTTGGTATTATCTGTTTTCCATTGGTACCATTCTATTGGCAAATCTTTGACTTCTTCAAAATCATCACTAGCTTTAATAGAAGAAAATTGAGGACAGTTGTTGCATTCAGAGAACATACATCTTTCATCATTCTGATTACAAGTAAGAACAGAACAAAATTCCCTGAAAAATATTGGGATTTGTGGTAAAACTTTTTCTATAGCAATTAGCAGTAGCCTTGCATTTTCATGGTACTTGCATATAGCAAGTAATGTGGGGGACATCTTGTTGTAGCAAAACTTGCTTAGGGCGTAGTGTTGCAAATTTTGAAAAGCTTATTTTAACATCATTATTTTGCTGCAAAAACATACTATGTGCTTCTTTTAATGTTGTAAACATGAACTTCTAAAGTTTATTTGTTTGTTTTATTTCACAAAAACTGTGCACAACTAAACCTAATGTTTAATTAGAATAATCACCTACTTTTTTCCCTTTTAGATCAACAGAGATGAAATTTAATGAAACTGAATTATTATTTTAAATTAAAAATACTTAAATATGACAAAATATTATGTTCATTTGTTTAAATATGCTTTCCACAGTACCTAGAATTTAATAACATTATAAAAAAGTACAATGTAATTCCGTTACCGTAATTCCATTATTCATTATGTAATTCCGTTACTCATTATGTAATTCCGTTACCAGTAATTATACCACTAATTAAAAAACATATTACAAATTTTTTTGTATCAATTTATTCTTTCAGAGACTCATTAGTAATTAGAATCTCATATATTTTTATTTTAACAATATATATTATTCAAATATTCTCTTTAAATATGAGCAGACCAAAAACAAATAGAAATTTAACATGTTTTATGTAGTATTTGTGATCTTAAACATTTAGTATGGGAATTTATCTAAACTGTGTTATTCTGGATACCTGTGAAATTTCTCTTTCTCGATTTTTTTAAGATCGTGAATTTAAAAAATTTACTAATAAATGAAAAATGCATACTTTTTGCTACAAAATTCCAAGATTTGATAAAATTCTGAGTTACTTAAGTTTTTACCACCCATATCCTGTTTCTCAAAGAATTTTTGTATAATGTCCCTAATATTTTTTTAAAATATCCTTACCTCTGACTTACAATGGCAGATGTCGACAGTCACAATGCATTAATGGTTAATGTTGAATATGTACATCTACTTCTATGTATTTCAGTCACACTCATTAACTTTTATTACCTTCCAACGAAATTGAAAAAATGTTTATGAATTCGATTTGACTGTCTATCTGCTTATGCTCAAATACTTATAAATATACACAGATTTTTATGCAATTGGTAAAACTTTTTTAGGCTAACATAGACATGTTTGGGATTGTAAAAAAGAGTGGGGTACAATAAACCTAAGTGCATTGTCACCACCCGGTTTAAACAGATTTTTTTGGGTTTAAACCAGGTTTTTTTGGCTTAACAAGGTTCTTTTTTTCTAAATAGGTTTTCCTATTACATGTACATGCATATTTATAAATAAAGTTATAACTTGATTTAAAAATAATTATTTTTTCATTATTATTTATTTATTTATTCGAAAACTGAAATTATTTAAATTTTAAATATTTTTAGTAAAAGCTATATCTAATGTTTCGTAAATAAAATGCTCTACATAATGAAACATTGATACCTTAAAAATCTTAATAAACAATCTTTTGATTGCTATTACTATAAATAAATATATGATGTAGTTTCATTAATAAAATATACTTTCGCGTGGCTATTCAAAATAATTTCTTTGAAATGCCTGTTATATGCGAGGTCTGAATTTTCTGTTAGAAGACTACATGAACAATTATATTTTACTGAAAATAATGCTTTCTATAAAGAATTCCTGGATGATTTAACCTTAGCAGTGGAGTCTTTACATACTGTGAGAAGTATTGTGTAAACTATTTGACATTTCTCCTCTGAAACCCCCAGGTTAAAGGACAAAATGACAACAGTGAAATAAACGAAAATACAGTAGAACCCCGCAAATCCGGACCCCGCAAATCCGGATCTCCGGATAATCCGGATCGATTTGGTGGAATTTTTTTTTTCGAGTTTGAGAAGTGATCGGCAAATTTCCATAACATAAATTTATTTCGACCTCATATTCTGAATAAATAAGTATTTTCTGAAATTTTTTCGGAAGAATACCTCAAGCTTTCTTATTTAAACTCTTTAATGTTATCTATGAAAGAAACAACTATACATCATTTAAGCTTTGCCAGTTCCAATCTTCACACTTTTATATTTAATCCATTCGGTAAATGTCATCTTAAGCTCACTGCTTAATAAAGTTTTACTAAGAGCATTGCAAGAAAGCAAAGTAAAATAATCCTTATAGACGCACTGACTGATAAGGATCGTGATCCGATCTTTGTCAACCAGTCCATATGACCTCTGTCTATCAACTACTCTTGGAAACAATCTTCTTGAGACTGTTTCCTTATCTTCGTGCCAAAACTCTTCTACAAATCACTTGCGGAAAATTGAGATAAAAGGAGGAAGAATGTTCAAGAGAATGCGTGACCATGTGGCCCTCAAAAATGGTAGAATATGACAAATTTTATAATTACAAAGTAAACATTTTTACTGTCTGTAAATATTGATTATGTTCAATATAAAGGTGATTTTCTTTGAATATTATACATCATTTTATTTCATTTTTACACATTCTCCGGATAATCCGGATTTTCGACAATCCGGATTGGGCCTGGTCCCAATTAATCCGAATTATCGGGGTTCTACTGTACCTATTTAACAGCTTTTTAGACAACTGAAAACATTGATCTTAAAAAGAAAGTAGTTTCATAAATGCTGTCATGCTCTAAAGCATTTAAACGGTCATCTGACTACACGGGCTTTCTTCCTATTCTATATTATAGCACTTAATACTTTTAAATGTCTAAACTAAAAATTATATCTTTTTAGGCACTTGTATGAGACTTATTTTTAAATTATGTCTGCAAACCTTGTCTTGACCTCTTTTTCCTCCAATTTTCTTGGCTGATCTAAGTAGTGGGTTTGATTATGCAATAGAAGATTTAAATGTATGTATATAATATAATGGTACATATTTTAGATAAATATAAACAGATGCTCACAATTTTTCAATGTCTTCTTATTTGACTTTTTATCTTAAGTTTCTTTTTTATTCTTAAATTATAATCGTCCCAATCAAGAAAATTTTCTTTTAAAGCTTGAATAAAATCTTAGAGGTCATTTTTTTTATTAACGATAAATCCTCATTTCACAAAGGAAAACGTTTTTTGTTCTAAATATTGCATTTATTTTATTTTTACTAAATTCACGTGTCTTAAATTTTCTTTTTTGAGCGTCATATATGTTCATCAATGCATGAAATTTGCATTCCACATGCATATTAACATATTCTAGACTAGACTCGCTATGCATCATGATGACCGCTCAGATACGACTTAAAAGTAGAAATTATTTGCATCCAGCGATGTAGTGGAGGTCATACGGGGGTATATCCTGTAAACCTAGATTTTTTAAAGGTGCACTGTATACCCTCTGTTTTTAAAACAGGTTTATAATATCCCTCTACCTTGAATGTATACTTGAATATTATCTGTTATTTTAACGACTACACCCCTGTGTACATTCAATAATTCGAAACACTTAAATAGCAAAAATAAGAAAATATTATACTAGATTTGTTCTAAAAAACCAATTGGTTTAAACTGTGCCAATCTTGCTGGAAACAGAGTGAAATCTTAATGTAACCCCCCCCTCCCCTCAATGTAGGAATGCAAGAAAAATAAAGGCTTGCTAAACCAAATAAAAATGGAACAAAGGAACTCATAGACAATTATTCATTAGCATATATAACGAAAAGTAATCAATAGAGAAAATAACTTAATATTATGTCTTATCATTGAGGTTTTGAGGGATGATTCAATCCTTAGTAAATCTTAACTAATCAAGGAATTTAAGTAGTAAAAATGTATTTTTAGCTGAAGTCTGCCCTTTTTTTAAGCCTTAAAAGATGAAGAAAGAAAGTTGGGTTTTTCTTTTTTCTAACCAGAAAAATTAGTTATTCTGCTCTGTAGGTTTATAGCTTATACAAAAAGTTGGGTTTATTAAAAATGTTTGTCATTTTAGAAATTTATTAATTTATCATTTTTTTAAATCTTTGCTTGTAGATTTTGCGTAACTTGGATTTTGCATTTTTCAATAATATGTAAAATAAATCAACACATTAGGGAAAAAATAAAAAAAAAGATTAAAAAAACACACTTTTTTTAACCGTTTGGTTTAAACTAAACAATCCTGACCGCCCCTTATGTTTTATTTATTTTTAAAACTTTTCTTTTAGACTAATTGATTACAGCACTGAATTGATCACTTATAGCTTTTAAAACACATTATTAGCTCAATATGATTCAATTTATCCTGACTGGTTATTTTCGGATTTTAAAAATAATTTTTTTTCATCATTGTACGTTTCTTTATTATAAATTAAAGGTTATAGATAAATAAGGAAATCGGATTTTTTTAATATAAATGTAAAAAGATACTTGTTTTTATTTAAAATTAAAATTAATGTGAAATTAATGATATAATATTACTATGCAAAATGAAAGCTTTAAATAATATTTTTATGAGAATGTGTAGAAATTCAACATGAGGCAAAGTGGACCACAATCCACTCTGTTACTGTAATGCAGAATTATCAATATAAATAATTATTGCTTACTCTTTACAAATAAATGCTGTTTTAAAGTAATTATTTAACTGTAAAATATAGTAAAAAAAGAAAAATGTCTATGTATCATAGTAAAAAATGTTTTCGTTTGTATTTAATGCTTTTGAAACAATACAAGTATTTTATCAGTTGTAACCGGTTATTACTAAAACAATATCTAGCATTTTCTAAAATTTCAACAATCATTTTAGAAGTAATATAAACAAATTTGGAATCAAAACTTTATGGTTACCAATTATTTCAGGAAAATTTCAGGCTCATAAGTATTTTTGAGTTTCATTTTCAAGTTTTCGTGGAGATGACTTTATTTTATTTAATAACTTCACCTTATTTTCAATTGCTGCTGTATCAATCTGTTGTTATTTAAAAAATATAATACCCTTTTAGATAATTTTTCTGTTTATTTTGTAAATGTTTTGTTGGAAATTTTTACTTGAAAAATTTGCATTATTATGCTATTTGGAGATATAGGGGGAAAGAAAGCGGACCTAAATTAATAAAAAACAAATTTATATTGTAATTCAAATAATGCTTAATAGATGACCATGTACCCCAGTGGGTGGACCAGTGTATTCCACTTCTGGGGTACACTTGTCCATTTTATGAACGTATACAAATATTTATTTTTTAAGTATTTGAAAATCCTGTGTTATGAAAAAAATGTATATATTTTATACAAATATTGATATATTTTTAACATGTTTGAAACTATGTTCTGAAAAGTTATGATGCATATAAAATTGCTTAAGGAATGTTCAAGTATATGTTTAGGCAGAATAGATTTTCCATTGAAGAGAAAAAAAAATGTAAACTCTAAAAGTAGTCCACTGTGTACCAGTCTCCCCTACAGTAAAACCTGTCAAATAGGTTTCTTCTTAATCTTTACAGAAACTTGCCGTAAAGAGAAGCATTATATGGTTTTTACATGGATCACCATACAATTCAATTTGCTAAAACCTGCCTGAAAGTTATTTTTCATCACTTATTAATTGTTCCATTATAAAAGGTTTTAATAGGTACTTATAAATACAGTGAAACCTGTAAAAACGAAATCTTTCTTCAACGTAATCCTGTCGCAAATAGAAGAGTTTCAGAATACTGACGAAAAGAACAAACAATCTTATTTATAAAGAATATCTTAAAAATATGTTTGATTGCTCTTCTTTATACGAATTTAATATTTCGAACTGAGCGAAAAATTGCCCAGGCCGGGAATCGAACCTAGATCCTTGATATACAAGGTCAATGTTTTACCCTTTAAGCTAACTGGGCGATAGCCGGCTGGGATTTTTCGCTCAGATAACCTTATTGGCCATAGCATATGGTCTGTCATTTAAACAGCTCGGCAAAATAAACCGCAGATGTAATGGAACTCCATATAACGATGGGTACGTAGATATATTATTATAGGGGTTCGATTCCTGGCCTGGGCAATTTTTCGCTCAGTTGGAAGTATTCAATTCATATGGTAAATTTACCAATCAGTTTGATTGCGCTAAAATAATAGTGCACTTTTTTAAATGGAAGTCTAAAATGGTATTTTTTTTCCCGCTCCTTACAATCACATCTTGACAAGATTGACTGAGTGTGTGGGGAATAAAATATTTAGAGTAACTTTAAGAATTTGTGTATATCTTTATTTAATTTCATAATTTTAAAAAGTAGCTTGTATAAAATAAAGTTAGATTTATCTTTATAATTGTAGCTAGTAATACATCGAAAATACATTATAATATACCAAATATTTTATAAACACTATGATCTAAAAAACTGAGCCCATATTGAAAAGTTAAAAATATTTTAGTAACACTTTGTACAATATAAACATTTTCCTACAATAAAAATAAGATTAAAAGGTTAAGTTTAAACTTAGAACTACTGTAAATGTTATTCTAGTTTTATTGAAATATTTTCCTTGAGAATTTTTATTTTAGACAGTATAACTTATATATTTAACTTATTATTGGTTCGTTTATAAATGTAGTTCATTTTGAAGAAATTTCTGACTGCTATAAATTATTATCTGGTTAATTTTTAAGAAGAATACAAACAATTTTGACTAAAGAAACTTGTGATATGCTCAATAAATATGGTTTATGTTGGTAAAATAGCCTTGTTACAATCGTCTTAAACAGCTGTAATTCTTCTGGGTTTCTCTATTTTATCTTTCGCCATTTTTGATGCCATATTTGGCCTCAATCGTTTCTATCGATATCTAGTCGTGAACTTCAAGGATGTTAATTTTTTAAAGCAATTTTATTTGCCATGGATTTACACATTTAAAAAAATGGGTTGTGTAAAGAATTTTCGTATTTTATTTCAAAAGCAATTTATTTCAGATGGTTCGAAACAGTTTTAGAGCGTTTTCCGAGTTCAGTAGTAAGTTCTCGGAGTTTAACATTTGAATTTTATTCAATTTAAGCTTTGGATTACTCATTGTTAAAAACAGAACCTCCTTACCACCCTCTTTATTAGAGATGGGAATGCTCGGAAAAATTGGGAAAAAACCAGTTTTTTCGTTTTTTTTCCGAAGGCTTATTTTTCAATTTTTCCGAACTGGAAAAATTGAAATTTCATTTATGAAATAATATAGTAAAAATTTTGTAATAGCTACGTTCTCATACTTTTTATTTTATTTATTTTTATTTTGAGTGTCCCACCTGAAAACTTTAATGTGGGTAATCTGATCTCTGAGCAGAAATCTGTTTGAGAAGACTTGAAAGGATCTTTCTTATTTTTTTCTTGTTTGAAACACAAGACCCTTCGCAAAATTTCTCTTGAAAATAGACATTTCAGAAAAAAGTTTAATCTACAAATTGAATCTTTCGCAAATGTAGTGATTGAAGAAAAAAAAAATCTCATGCCATATAGCCGCTGAATCTTAATAAGTTGTATAAATGCATATATAACCTTATTAAAAGTGTCTAAATAGGACTCTAAAAATAGTAATAATTTCTTATTCACAAATTCTGAATACATTTTGTATAAGTATGTATACAAGAAATTCACAATTTCACAAAAACAGGATTACATGAAAAAATCTAGATATATAATTAAATGCAACTTCTCTTTTTAAAAATTAATTCATGTGCAAAATTATTTCAATAATATGCCGATTAATAGAAATGGTAAAATTAAAAATTTAACATAAAATTTGAAGCATGCATTTATTACTTTTTTCTATCTTTTCAAGAAGTAAGTATTGAATTCGTGAAAATTTTGACTTCCAGTTTTTGGTTATTTAAACGTTTTAGATGGTCCTGAACACGATTTGATAGTTTTTGGAAAATATCTGTCACTCTGTGAGTCTGTATGGGACAAAAATTTTATGGGCACTCGATCTCAAGAACTGATGCACATAATTTATCAAAACTTTAGATTCAGTTACACCTTGATATAAACTCGAGATGTTTAGTTATTAGTGTATATCGCCCAACTGATGGCGTTGCTATGCTGCATTATTCATAATTTCCACAATAGTTCTATCTCAAGAATTAATGTATGTATTTTCATAAAATTTCAGATTAAGTTAATCTTTGATATAACTTTGTGCACATTACTTTTTGGTGTAAATCGCTCAACAGATGACGCTGCTGTGCTGCATTATTCATGATTATCGCAATAGCTCTATCTCAAGGACCAAAGAACGATTTTTTATCAAACTACAGCTTCAGACAGTTCCTGATATATATTAATGTTGTTTAGTTTTTGGTGTAAATTGCCCTATAGGTGGCACTACTATGCTGCATTTTCAAGATTTCGTTATAGCTGATTAACTGAATGTTTTTTCAAGGTATTGAATCTAAAATTGACCTCCATTTTATCACCATAATGTACAGTAATGTTGCAATAACATGGGCAGTTTGCATTAGAAAAGTACAACTGCGATGAAAAAAAAACCCATATTTTATTACAAGTAACTCCAAATTATACTTTCCCTCTTGATTAAACTTTGAATTTTTGTAGTTTTTTAAAGCACACTAGAAGTTTATCTCTGTATGTAACTGCTTTTGTTAATTCCTCAAATAGCGAGCATTTTCTATTTGTAGTGCTCTGTTTTCACAACTTTTGAGTTCCATTCTTAGAAATATGAAATTACCATATGGAAACATTATTGAATATGGTTTCTTACTCAAGAATAGAATACCAGATTTCAGGATAAAAAGAAAAATATTATGTTTAATTAAACTTTTAAAAAAATATTTTTCTGAGAAGAAGAAAAATGATTTCACACCCCCCTTTCCATTCTTAAACCGCATCTCACTTAAAATAAAAAGAGAAATAAAAAAACTAGGAAAACAAGTACCATTAACACCGAATCCCTCCCTCTTCAATTTAATACGCAACAATATAGAAAAATACGATGACTTACAAACAGCTGAGATTTATAAAATTTCATGTAAAAATAATAATAATGAAGATATTGTATACATAGGAATGACCAAAAGGAAAATTGAGGAAAGTGCAAGCGAGCATATTCGAGACTTAAAATACAATAATCAAAAAACAGCACTGGCAAGGAAAAACACAGAAACTCCAATTAAAAATAAGACAATAGAAATTGAAAAAATTGCAAATTATGGATGCCTCCACAATGCCCTGATCAGAGAAGCAATAGAAATAAAAATCTTACAAGAAGAAAATGAGAAAATAGTATGTAATAATATGACACACGCAACTATTGATAATAGATGGCGCCAGCTGATCTCTCGAGCAAAGAGAGAAGGAAAGAAATTTCGAAAATCTCTGCCGAAAAATGAATGAGTGGATTATTCTTGACTGAAGATGCCTTAGAAATAGGCGAAAGCGTTTTCAAGTGAAAAAAATGGAAAAATGAATTACGTTGAACTATGAATGAAAATTAAAAAGGTAATGAATCTTATATGAACTTATGTATTTAAATACTGGGACTCTCTAGACCAATTTTTGTGGACAAATCTATGTTTTTAGCTTGAACTTCGAGCTATCATTATCATCATTTTTTAAGCATTTTAAAAGACTCGATGCAATATACTTACTTTTTTTTTAAAGGAATTGTGAATCGGTTTTATTGTATATAATAAATTGTACAGAATACTATATTAATAACTGATGTAATATAAATAAACATGTTGAAATATACATAGAGTATTATATGTTTATATGCTATTTTTTGAAAATGAATTTTGAATTTTTTAGTAGTTGGACGTAGAAAACTCCCCCATTTTGAACTTACGATAATACCTGATATAATTGGTAAATATGCGGATATAAAATATTTTTCTGGTTTCACCGAGTAAAAATCTAACAGTCAATAAATCCTATGCTATTTTTTAGTTGCAGACCTGAGTAAGCCAAACTAAAACTTAGTTTTGTTTGAATTCAGATTATAAAACTAAATCAAAACTTTGAGTTAAGATTGGAAAGCTATACCAAAACTAAACATATTTTTTAAACGAAATAAAATTATAATTGTAAGAAAAAAGTGTAACAATGAAAAAATATACATTTTTTTTAAACAAACAATGGCATTTTTTGAATACTGATATTGATAATAATGACAAAACTGCAACAATTTCTTTAAACTAGTATCATTTACTTAAAAACTATACTTGTGTAAATGGAATGCATAATTTATTTAATTCCAAACTGCAGACATATTGGCTCAGGTTCTTACATCAGGTCAATTGGTAGTTAAACATTTAACTGAAAAATCATTTCAACAGTGATATGAAATAACAAACAATAGTGTTTTAAAAATTCTTAGGCTGTGGGGAAAAAACTAAACTTTTAAAAGCAGGCTTTGCTATTTTCTTTTTATTTTGTAATATAAAGTGAAAATAATTTTCATTTAATACAAATAAATGTTGAAAAATGTTTATTATCTAATATTCTCTAAGAAAATATAATTTATTTGGGAGAAACAGTCATGAAAAATCAATCTTTCCAATTTTTCCGTTTTTTTCCAAAAAAACGGTAAAAAACCAGTTTTCTCCCGCCACTTATATTTTTCCGGAAAATTTACATCTCTACTCTTTATACACGTCTCTCCTTCCATAAAAGAAGTTTCTATAAGCAATGTTAAACTGGGCATTCACAAGTCGTAATTTTGGTCAATTCAGATGATTGAGACATTTTTCATCAGGAAGGGATTTTTGAAAATCTGGAAAGAGCAATTTGAAATTCCGAACATGGGTAGAACCCTCCCCCCCCTTCTAGACGATTGATAAACATAAAATCCTAAATGTTCCATTGAGACATTTTGATGCTTTGATGAGGAAACCCCCTAAATTTGACGCTGTAGTGTAATGCGTGTAAAAAACGTTTCCGATGTTTCTCGTATCCTTTTCAATTCGTACAAAAATTATGAACTTTCCCATAGTTCTGTATTTGCATTAAATGTCCCATACAATGGGGGAAAACAAAATTACAATACCAAATAAATGCATAAAAAATCTCCCTTCAAAATTCATTAATTTATTTAAAAATGATTACTGTCGAAAAATTCAGTGACAAAAATTGCCATAATTTTGTTACAACCCACCATAACATCAAAACTGCTCAATATCTCTCTGCTCTTTCCCTAAATGTCAACGAGACTCGAAATAAAATAATTCAAACAAGAAAGAATCATTAATATCCTGAAATGTTCTTTAAATTTTTCATGAGATGTGTCATCTGTCTACATTGAATAGCCAACTTGACAAGGAATTTATATGATTAAAAAAGATCCAACAAAGTTATCAGTTGCAAAAAATTCTGCTCTTTTGAATTTGCCAAAAAACTTTTTAGCTCCAGTTTCTTATTTCCTTCTTACTGATTGACGAAAACTCTTTTACAGATGAAAAGACACCATCAGCATGTTTCAGAACTGAAGATACTAAATCATATTCAGATTTCTTAAGGTATTTTAAAAGTGGCAATAAAAATTCACAAATACCAGTTCAAGAATAGAGTTGCTTTTATTAATTCCAGGTAGTACATTACGTTATAATATTGTTTGACATAAAATTATAAAATAAACAAAGATAAGTGTTTCGAAGCTCAATCAGTGTGCCGTTATTGCATTGATATAAATGTTTTTTCTCTTAACTTTCAGCAACAAATGGTCCCATCAAAGCCCATTTCCATCTTAGCAGGTATACTTGTATACTTATTCTTTGAGACTGTGAAATTTATCTATTTACGGAATGATTCCGGGTTTACCAAAAATGATGGAAACACAATTGCAATTACAATTTTAATTGTTCCGTTTTAGATAGGTTTCAAGTTTTAGGAACTATAAATATATAATGTTGTTTTCGTATAATCCTTATGTTCTTTCCCTTTAAGATAGGTCACCTTCGTAGAATTCATCGCAATATATTTATACTCTTCATATGTGCACAGCAGAGAAAATATGTTGTAATAGTTTTAGAGGATACAGTTAAATTGGAACATGCATATGTTGAAAATTTGTCTAAACAGAAAAGTTCATAGCATTGGAAAAAGATAGAGCTTTGAAACATGCCGTTTAATATTATACCTTTTAACACTGTCTAAAATGGTATTTTTCCTGCATTGTTTGTGATTCCGTCTTAGTGGATTCGAATGTTTTTGAATGCATGATTCAGAAACCCAGATATCCGTTTGGGATGGAGGATTTCACAAAGACCACTTGATTATGCTACTGGTTACATTATTTAATTGAAGTGTAAATTATGTTAAATGATACAGAATTTTTTAGTAATGAGCATTATTATCTATATATTTAAAAGACCTGGCAGTTTTTTTTTAGTCATCAGCCCTGAACTTTCTACTGGGCAGATTTTGATAATTATACTTTAAATGAAAGCTGTTTATGCGTAGATGTGCCCATTCTGGCTAATTTTTTATTTATTTCCATTTTTATATTTTATTTTTTATTTTAAAGCCCTTTTTAGTGACAATTCTTCAAAACAGTGGCAAGAGTCTAAGCTTTTCTCACTATAATAAAAATTTATTTTGCTTTATTACTTTCCACCAATCAGGAGCTCGAAACACATCGGTGAATGTGAATTGCATTTCAAAGAAAAAAATAATGGTGTTCATAAAATTTAATCAAAAAAAAAAAAAGATTGCACATAATTATTCACTAATCGCCGTACAATACACAGATTATTTACTGAGTAATATTATTAAGTATTATGTAAATAATATAACAGAAAATAAACTTTAATAAAATGTAATATCTAAAGCGAAATTTTGTCGATGGAGAAAATGTTGTCATTTAAAAACGAGACAAATTTGTTCCATGAATATTACATACATTGTTATAGCTGTGTCAGTGAGGATGTCATATTCACTGACTTTCATTCCTGCATCTAAATAAACTGAACTTCTATTTATTTAAAGGTCCATGGTATGCACAAATGAAAATATTTCTATAAATTGCGCTATTTCTATTTAATTATAATAGATATTTTATGAAACTAAAGAATTTTTAAATAACTGCATAAATTACGCTTTTATTTCGGAAAAGATGAGTGTTTCTGAAGGTGCAAATGATGCCATATTAGAAAAAAGAATAAAATCTGTGGTATGCCGTTATTACGATATTTCTATTTTACATAATATCAAAAATTAATTAAAATCATTACATTGTATTAAAGTTATTATTTTAATTAAAAATAAATAAAAAGTTTTCTGCATATCAGCAAAAAACACAAAATTTTTATTCTTTTAATAACAAAGACATCATTTTTCTTTTCGTTGCTATAACAATCAAATTAATTTTGACAAGGTCATGGAGTTCATTACCAATATATAAATTAAATTTAGAGCTGTAAATGTGTTGTGGGTTGGTTTTAGAGTTTAGTAACTCTCTGTTTCTATTATAATTAAAATGTTTTATTAGTATTATAATTGTTGCACAGTTACCAAGCGATATTTAAATGGAGAAAAAAGCAGATAATTTGTTGCAGATAATTTTGAATTCGTCTTCTGAGGTATTATATTAACTTCTTTAAAAAAAATAGCATTTAAATAATGTTTAAGATTTAGAAACCACATTAAAAAGATTTGTAGCTGAAGTTAAGTTCAACATAATGATTTATGAGTTGTTTTCCTTATTTTTTGTTATTTTTTGAAGTTTGTGTATCGTCATGAAAAGTTATGTTATCACTATTTTAAGAGGTGGCAATTGTTTATTTTGCTCAGTATCTTATTGTGTATATAAGACTGATGTATATCACATCTAATATATATTCTTTTCCGTCGAATTTCGACGGGTGCAACTAGTTAGATTAAAAAGAATTCTGAAATCCATAGAATTTCTTACAAAATGCATTTCCATACTAAAATTTTATTACAAGTAAAATTATTCATTTTCTCTCTATTCTTTGTAAAATTTATCACCGTTTCTTTAAATGATATTAAGTTACAGAATTTTCTCCTCAAGTTTACTTTATTTTTTAATTATAATGAGTTATTTATTTTATTCATAATTTAATTTTTATACTGTTGGGGACATCTGACACACCTTTGATTCTGCTAATTTCAGATACTTAGGAGTCTATTGGACTTTTTAAAACTAGGGTAGACATTTTATTACAGTTTATTTTCTACATTAATTTTAAATTTTCGTGAGAAGTTTATTTTTTCCTTGTTTTTTTTTTTTAATGAAATGTAAAAACTGATATTAGTTTTATTTTATTGCAGATGCATTAAACCATTAATGTACCACATCACATCACTCAAAATATCTTCAGTGTGTGAAACAAATCTAACAAAATATTTTTATGAGAGCTTTTTGAAAAAGCAGCTTCTAATTCACAGCCAGGAAAATCTTTTATTTGTGAGCTATGCAAGAATTTACCCCCAAAAAGTCTTTATTGTGTGAAGTATGCAACAAAGAATTCTTTTATAAGAGCCATTTAAACAGGCATCAGTTAATTCATACTGGTGATAAATGTTTTGTATGTGATATATGCAACAAGAAATTCTCTCAAAAGGGCCATTTAAGCACACATCTGTTAAGTCATACTGGTGAGAAACCTTTTGTATGTGAGCAATGCAACAAGAAATTCTCTCAAAAGAGCCATTTAAGCAGTCATCTGTTAAGTCATACTGATGAGAAACCTTTTATGTGTGAGGTATGCAGTAAGAAATTCTCTCAAAAGCGCCATTTAAGAAAACATCTGTTAAGTCATACTGGTGAGAAACCTTTTGTATGTGAGCAATGCAACAAGAAATTCTCTCAAAAGAGCCATTTAAGCCGTCACCTGTTAAGTCATACTGGTGAGAAATTTTTTGTATGTGAGGTATGCAACAAGAAATTCTCTCAAAAGTACTATTTAAGAAACCATCTGTTAAGTCATACTGGTGAGAAACCTTTTGTATGTGAGCAATGCAACAAGAAATTCTCTCAAAAGAGCCATTTAAGGAGTCATTTGTTAAGTCATACTGGTGAGAAATCTTTTATATGTGAGGTATGCAACAAGAAATTCTCTCGAAAGGACGAATTAAGCAGACATCTGTTAATTCATACTGGTGAGAAAAATTTTGTATGTGAGATGTGCAATAATAAATTCGCTCGAAAACATGATTTAACGAGGCATCTGTTAACTCATACTGATGAGAAACCGTTTGTGTGTGATATATGCAACAAGAAATTCTCTCAAAAGGGCCATTTTAGCAGCCATCTGTTAAGTCATACTGGTGAGAAACCTTTTGTATGTGAGGTATGCAACAAAAAATTCTCTCGAAAGGGCGATTTAAGCAAACATCTGTTAATTCATACTGGTGAGAAAAATTTTGTGTGTGAGATGTGCAATAATAAATTCGCTCGAAAACATGATTTAACGAGGCATCTGTTAACTCATACTGATGAGAAACCGTTTGTGTGTGATATATGCAACAAGAAATTCTCCCAAAAGGGCCATTTTAGCAGCCATCTGTTAAGTCATACTGGTGAGAAACCTTTTGTATGTGAAGTATGCAACAAAAAATTCTCTCGAAAGGGCGATTTAAGCAGACATCTGTTAATTCATACTGGTGAGAAATCTGTTGTATGTGAGGTATGCAACAAGAAATTCTCTCAAAAAAGCAGTTTAATCAGACATCTCTTAAGTCATACTGTTGAGAAACCTTCGGTACAATAATTTCGCTCGTAAGAATGATCTAAGATCATATCTGTTAATTCGCACTGGTGAGAAAACTTTCGTGTCTAAGATATACAGCGAGAAGTTTACTAAAAAGATTGAATTAACGATGCATCTCTTAATTCATACTGGTATGAAACCGCTTGTACATGGGATATGAAACAAAAAATTCTCTATAAAGGATGATTTAAAATAGGTTTGAATAATTCAGAATGGTGAGAAACCTTTTGTGTGTGAGATATTTAACGAGAAATTTTCTCAGTAGAGTGATTTAGCCAGGAATCTCTTAATTCACATTGGTAACAAACCTTTTGAGCGTGAGATATGCAACAGGAAATTCCTTTAGGTGTATATTTTAAGCAAAATCTTTTAATTCATACTGAAGAGAAACCTTTTGTGTGTGAGATTTATGTCAAGATATTCTTTCAGACGATTGGTTCGAGAAAAAGTGTTAATTCAAAGTGGCGAGAGAACTTTTATGAAGGATTAACTAATACAAATTCCAAAAAAAGCTATGTAAGTGCTATATTTTGATCCTAAAATGCGTTAATGCGGTAAACTAACCGTAGAATGTTCCAGAAATAAAAAACATATTTCTTTCCATTTATTACAGTGCGTAAAAATGAAGAGTGGTAAACAAAAATTTTCCTCTTTAAACCAGTAAATCAAGAGCTATACCATGATCCTTGGCAAACTCAATTTATTTTTAGGATATTTA
This sequence comes from Maratus speculifer, assembly GCA_964019185.1. Taxonomy (NCBI): domain Eukaryota; kingdom Metazoa; phylum Arthropoda; class Arachnida; order Araneae; family Salticidae; genus Maratus; species Maratus speculifer. The sequence continues at coordinate 9,921 of CAXHSM010000990.1, read as the reverse complement.
TTTTATTTTTAGGATATTTTTTAAACCATAAACTGGTGTATTATAAGACAGGGCATCATTGCACACTTTATTGCTTTTGCATAGGATTTCTATGGATTCTCTTATAATAGATAAGTAATAACTGGATTTTGGGAATAATATTTTCGTATGATCAAAATCTATTGCGGTATTTTACCCGAAAGACTTACCCGTAATATTGAAAGAAAATTTGTGTGTTTGAAACACTGATTGTTATTTTTGAAGATACTAACAGCCTGATGCCATTTCAAATGTAAGTAAGGTTTCTAAAATCTATTGCGATATTCTGTTTGAGATATAAACGTGAGAGAGCAGTAAATTGGCGACAAAATTTAATATCTACTTTATGTTCTTTTATTCTTTTTATGAGTTTTCTATTGGTTTTCCCGATGTATTCCATTTTTTTTACTGTCACTTTTAAAAGGGATTTTATATTTATTTTAGATTTATTTAAAAAAAATTGTTAAAAATAATTTCGCACAATAAATTTCTTTGATGATAAAATTGAATTTTTTATAAATGTGTTAGCTGAAAGTCAAAATGTTAGTTTCGAAAAGGGTGTGACCCCCTGACTTACCCGTAATATTGAAAGAAAATTTGTGTGTTTGAAACACTGATTGTTATTTTTGAAGATACTAACAGCCTGATGGCATTTCAGATGTAAGTAAGGTTTGTAAAATTGATTTTAAACTAACCTTTTCTCATCAGGATTGTATTAAAAGAAACTATCCTAATTTAATTGTCATGTCATTACTGATAGCTTAAGTAATCTTTTAAGTTCCTTCATTTCAAGATCGCCTATTGTGATTGTTATTTCATGAAGGAATAGCAGCCTGATGTCGTTTTTAAATGTCAATATATATTGGGAATAAAGCAATGAAATGTTTGCTTAATCAATCTAATTCAATCTCTAATACTTTCCATGATACTGAAAAAAATATTATGATTCCGATATACCTCATGTCCATCTGATAATTCTCCCAAATCATAGAGGTTTAGTATACCACATTCGTTCTTGAAAATGAATTATGTACAGTCAATCAGGGTAACATTGCTATACTTTTACGAAACTCTGATCCATTCTGCCATGGTGGAACCTTGACGAATTATTTCCATTTGAGTTGCCAAACTCACACTAATGCATCTATCTATATTTTTAGACTAAAACTTTGCCGTTAACCTAAGTGGTTTAACAGATTTAATCTTTTTTTTTGTCTCTTGGACCAAAGTTACTCTGATTGGCTATAGCATTTGTAGATCGTTCAGAAGGACGCTTAAAATATTTCGATTTTACATTATAGTCTATGTAAAAAATCGCTTGTGTTTTTTTTTTTTTTTTTTTTTTTTTTTTTTTTTACATTATTTGAAAAAAAATATTGAATGAAATGAGTATGAATTTCTGAGATTTCCTGAAATATACTTTCTGTAGAATAGGGGGTGCAAAGTATTTATTATTCGTTTACATTTTGAATACTTTCATTTGTAAGTATTTCTTTTTTCAAAAGAAAAAAATATGAAGCGAAGCTTATAATTGAGATTTAGAAAAATTATCAAAACACCCATTCTTATCTTTAATGCAGAAGTAAAGATAGTGAATACGAGGATGATAAGTTTCGGTTTTCACCCGATTCCTGCATAAAGCAAATTGGAAATTGCACATCAACCATAGCAAATGAGGTGCGTTCGTACTATAACAAAGTTTTAAAAATATTCAGGTTTTGTTGTAGTAGTATACAGTCCATCAAATATAGTATAGGCCGAAATCTTTTGTGTGTCCTTGTAAATTTTAGGGGGAGAATTCATATGATTCTTTTTTTGGTGCGCTCGTAGTTATAAAAATAATTAGCAGCAACAGTCGTCTTTCAGATATAACAGAGCAAAAACTACTCAAGAGAATCACTTGAAATTGAAAATATATTTCAATCTGCTTTCTAATGTACAAAAAAGTAATTTGCAGTAAATCGCAGCACCATATGGGTATTTCCATGAGCACTTGTCGTGTAAGTCACATTTTTAGTAACAGCTAAAATGTTGGCCACCGTTATTTTCGAAAGTTTTTTATGGTCTTATTCAATTAATGAAATATCTCTGATAAAATAAGTCACATATTTCCGTTCTAAAATACTGGTATCCAAAATCGTAGTATGTGACTTACACAGCATGTGCTCATGGAAATACCCATATATGAATTTCATAAAATGTGAAATAGTTTAATGGTAGTAACGCAGTAGAACAGTAGTAAATCAGTATTTCCCCTCTATATCATTGTGTAATAGAATACTTTTGTGTGCCGATTGTAAATTAATAAAAATATTCTTAGCACAACAGTTTGTTGAGAATGTATTTTTTAGTATATGCTTCTTAGGTACATATGAATTCTATTGTGTTCGACAGAGTATAAGATCATTTAAATTCTCTTGAAATTATTTTTTTCCATTGACCGTAATGTAACAGAATGCTTTTGATTGTTTCTGTAATTAAACTATACATCCGATTTTCATAAAATTTAAAATAACTCAACAAAATTATGGAATAGTTATATATTTTCAATTTCAAGTGATTCTCTTGAGTAGTTTTTGCTCTGTTATATCTGAACGACGACTATTGCTGCTAATTATTTTTATAATTACGAGCGCACCTAAAAAAGAATCATATGAATTCTCCCCCTGAAATCCTCCATTTTTTAGCAAACAAAATTTTAAAACATTTATATTGAATTCGTTAGAAAATACTTTGAAATAAATAAATTATCATCTAAATAATTCCCCTTGAAATTTCTTCCAACTTCTTAGTGTCATCTAATAACAAACACGTATTGTTTAATATTTATAACTCTTTATTTTAACTTAATGAATAAATACTTAAGGACTCATTAATTCTTTATATTACTTAATGAATAAATCATTGCAAACGCGGTAGCATTTAGTATAATATGTTTAAGAAATGGAAAATGCAAACGTCTTTTTGAAATTTCTGACAAACCAGTTGACCTATGACAGTGATTTTTTGTTAAAAGACAGAACTCGATGAGACAAATAAAATGATAGCATACAAAAAAATTATCGTAGTTACTGTAGTTTTTTTATTAAACTTTTAACGAAAAAAAAATGAAGTCGAAAAATTCAACAAACTGTAGCTATGGATCCCATTGATGGATTAACTTCATTTTTGTCTTATTTTTATCGTCATGATAAAAATTAATTTAGATTTTATTTTTTCATTTTTCTATGTTTGATGGACGCTGAGAAAATCGAATTTGTGCCTTAAAACTCCAGTTGAACATTGTTTCTTGATGTTGCTGATGCAGTTTTTTAATTCATTGCCTCCCAGTTTAAAATAATATAAAAATCGTTATGTATGTAACATAATTTGTCAAATAAAATAAATTACGTCAAAAATATGTTTATTTTTATTGGGAAGCTTTCAGTTTCAGTTCTTTCTATAAAGATGTCAACGCACTGTAGTTTTTTCATTCGACTCCTTGGTTTATTTTCCAGATATTATGCATTTTATATGATAATGCAATGACTTTCTTGTTATTCTAATACAACAATTAAATCTTGACGGCAGCAATTTTTCTACTTTTCAAGATATAAAAAAATCTTCGTTTTTATCAATAAATTTAAATGACTAGTATTAAAAAATGCTCTGACGAGCAGCAAAAAAGGTTAATATGTTTTTAAGTATGAAAAAAATTTTGACGACTGCTTCTATTAATAAATGAGCATGAGGGAGGACAAGGAATCCCTTCTAGGCTTCAACTCACTTCAAAGCTAACTTTGAAAAAAAAATCATAATTGTGTTTTTTCCATGAAAACGAATCAGTCACAATTACTTTAAAAATGTATAGTGTAAAGACGTACCCAGTAAAGATGCAGCTTGTTAAACACGAGTGTAAGACTTGGACACATAGTACTAAAAGCGTATCACACCAATGTGGTGCCACCAAGCATGCCCAGAGAGTAGAATTGCAGAGAAAATGGATTGTACTGCAGTGCAATCAACATGTAAAGCGTCATGGAAAGTTCGACTAAAGCTGCTATTAGATTCATGGACTTTTAGGCGAGACAAACTTTTCAGCGGATTTTAACTCCAACATTTTCCCGTTCAAAGGGGGATAAAGGTTATAATAGTTTTTGAAAAAGTCGGAGGAAAAGCCGGAAAACCAGTTTCTACTCGTGCCGGGCGTTAATACTTATCGCCTACTCGTATCAATCGGTTATCTCTAATTCGTTAATGTTCGATGTTGGATGGAAAATCTCGGCTAGCCCAGACTTTTTTGCGACTGCCGAAAAAAGTTGGGGAGACATTGCAATTTGCTCTTACACGGGATGTTGGGAGGACATTTCTAAAAAAGTTGGAGGAAATCAAGTGTTGGATCAAAAGTCTTACAGAATGTTGGTGAATCTAATAGCGGCTTAAAGTACCGCAAATGTGATTTTTTTCAAAGTTGGTATTGATGTGAGTTGCAGCCAAGAACGGATCCCTTGTCCTCCCTCTTGTTCAATTATTAATAGAAGCACTTGTTAAACCTTTTTTCATACTTAAAAACATATTAAGGCTCCACACTAGACACAGAGAAAGACCCTTATAATAATATAAAGTCTATGGGAGCGTTCTTTTCAAATATCTCGCTTAAATTTTAATATTTTTACATGATTTTTTTTTGCACAAGATAGCTGAGGAGGATCTACAACCGGCCTAGGTGTAGGTGCCTTTTTCGTTTTTGCTTATATATTTTTGTATTACGATAGTTTCAATTTCAGAACCGGTTTCGAAAGTTAAAGCAATTTTTTTTAAAAATCTGAAACCGAAACTAAAAAAATAAAAATAGGCCGGTTGTGGATCATCCTGAGCTATCTTGTGCAAATAAACCATGTCAAAATATTAAAATTTGAGCGAGATATTTGGAAAGAACGCCCCCATAGACTTTACATTCTCATCCGGGTCTTTCTCTTACCCTAGTGTTGCGCCTTAAATGCTCGTCACAGCATTTTTTAATATTAGTAATAATATGTAACAAGTACGCATATGTGAATACAGTGATATATGTGAATATGTGAATATTTAAGGGTGTATTCTGATCAAAACTGCTTATTTTCAGATTTATTTTCAGATTCATTTTTAATCTGAAATGCACCAAACTTTCAAAATCTCTTATTTAGAAACTACACAAGGTGCCGTGATTGTTGATTTTTTGATAAATGTAGAAAATGTTGCAAAAAAATGCTGTCAAAAACGGCGTTTTGGAACAAATATTCCGAAGCGGGAGATTTTCGAACGAGAAAAAGAGTCATGCTGAGAAAATAATTGCTTATAAATCAAATTCTAATTAATTCAGCGAAAAATTACATCACACGGCACCTTGTACATCACTCCAAAAATTCTCTCGGCAAGTTTCATATTTCTGCTTTAAAAAATAAGCCTGAAAATGTATCGGAAAATTTCGAGCTGTTGAAGGTGGAAAATCCTTTTTTCGAATACACCCTTAAGAATAAGTAAATATCTTCACTAAAATTAACTCGTACTAGCGGACATGCCAGGCATTGTCCAGGCAGAAACTGCACTGAAATAATATAACACTGGAGTGGACTTAAAAAAAAGACTGAATATTTATATGGCACAGATGTCATACACACACCACATTGGCACAATTTTTTTCAGATGCTGATTTGTTGAAAACCTCGAAGAAGTTTGAGAAATTTAAATTTTAAACCATTATGAGTCCGTAACGTGACCCAGAATGACGGGAGAGAATTTTTTATGCTAGCTTTGTAATGTATGGAAGCATAAGCTTTCAATGGACAAATTACATTCAAAAAATGAGAAACGCCCCCCCCCCCCTCCACATACACACAGAAAAAAAACAGTCCTATGGGAAAAACTGAAACAGTAAAAAGAACGGAAAGGGATATTTAGCTATGGTAGAAACTTCTCCTATGGCATCTCTCAACCAAAGTCGACCCTAACGCTAAAGTGGCCACATAGTGGCGCTGTGCACACTACACGCATCATTTTAGCATTGTGTTCTATACGACTGTGTAATTATTTTGTTCATAAATTCATATTTTTGCATCATAATTTGACATAGCGCGGAAATGTTTTTATGTATGGATGTGAAACGTACTATGTGAAAGCCGAAAAAAGATAATAAAGAGTTGGGAAAGAAACTATTAAAAAAATTAATTCCCTATGGAAGACGTCTTATTTTTGATAATGAATTTTCTACCCGCATTTCTATAGATAAAAATTTGATACCTATACATTACAACTAGCATTTAGTGAAATTTAAACTCCAAATTTGTAACTAAAATGTTTAATTGTGTTATATATTAAACAAATAGTTAATGTATATCTGTATTTTTTGATAACTTCTGGTGAAATCAAATGGAACTTTGCTAGAGCTGCCATCTGCTGTTCAAAATATAAACAATATTTTGTTAAATAATATTCACTTGATATTTTAAATCACTTGATATTTTAAATTTTTGTGTTAAATAACATTCTCTTGAATTAATTTTATTATTTCGTAAATAAAGACGACGTGCATTTTATTATGTTATCTTTATTCAAATACATGCACATAAGATGGGCCACTCACCGCGTCGGTTCACGAGATAAATATCTCAACCCTACTTAAGGGTGTATTTAAAAAAAACTCTTCTCCACCATCAACAATTCGACATTTTCTGATACAATTTCAGACAAATTTTTAAAAGTAAAAACACAAAACTTGCTGAGGGGATTTTTGAAGAGACGTAAAAGGTACTGTGTGGTATTATTTTACGCTCCATTCATTAGAATTTGATTTATAAACAATTATCTTCTCAGTATGACTCTTTTTTTGTTCTCAGATCTCCCGCTTCGGAAAAATCGATTAAAAATGCCTTTCTGATTGCTTTTTTTGCAATATTTTTTGCATTTATGAAATAATCGACAGTTGTGCACTTTCTAAAGAAGACAATTAGTGAAAATGATGTATATAAGAGCAAAAATGAATTTAAAAATAAAACGGAAATTAAGGAGTTTGAATCGAAATACAGCCTTAAGAGAAACATCCCTGTCCTACAGTTGGACTGAAATTTTCCTTCCTTGAAATGGAGAAGTCATTCTACATAAAACGCGCCAACTTCTAACAGCAAAAAGTAGTTGTGTGTGTCCGCACGTCCAATCAATGCAACCACTCGGACACAAGCTTGACCTTACACTCAGGTCAAGGATGTCCGTTTTCTCACGCAAGGAAAGTGGAAAGAAACGAGAAAGTTTTTGAAAATATTTTCTTTATCAAAAAGTTAGCATTACAGCAATTCTAATATCACTTAAAAGTACGAATGCAAAAATAGGACGAAGAGATGAAACAAACTAATAAAACAGATACTTGTACTGAAATTTGATAGTGTACATTTTATGCCATTTTTGATACACCTAGATGAAAATTTTAGGGAGGTACTTAATCCCTGGTGATCTCTCTGCTTGCTACGGTCTTTTTGGATCACTTGAAATATGATTTTCGAGTTTGGGCTGCGGACAACCTGACGCATTCAGGATTCTAATCCTTATTAGACTCGGGAAAATGAATTTTTCAACTGAGAATTGCAAATGTATGATTTACATCTTATGGTTAAATCTGTCTCTAATAGTTGAGCATTTTGCTCGTACAAAATTATTTTTACTATACCAATCTGTGAATATGGATCCTGTTTATAACAAAATCTTTCCTTATACAGTGAAATGCTATAATCACGTATATACAGCTACGATAACAATCTATCTCAATCTTACGTTGTTTCTGATTCCGTATTCCCCCCCCCCCTCCCACCACCACTACCACCACACTCTCTGTGAAGAAAAATCTAGTCAAAAGGACTCTTTACAGGGTGGCGTGTTGTTAGATAAAAACACAGTCAATATAGATGATAAATACCAGTATTTTGTTTAAAGATAAATTCAATTTATATAATCTCTTTATATTATTTGAAGTATTTTGTGTAAGAAATTACTGGTAGTTTTCTCTTTTCTTGACTATGTTTTTCCCTGACCATTCGCCACCCTGCATTAAAACCTTGGACAAATAGAAAATGTATGAAACAGAATCCAGCTTGAATATTAATAAAACAAGTTATGACAAAATGAATTCCCAACAATGTGACTGCTAAGCTCAATAATGTGACAGAAGCCATCTATAATGGAAATTTCTTCCAGCGCCTTCTGATCTTGTCTAGGCATGCATTGCACTGCTTTGTTTTTTACATGATCAAATTAAAAATGAGTGGACCATTACCCCCTACAACAGTAAGCCTCCGGGCAGGTTGCTGTATTGAAAAATGACGTAGTTAGAGTAGTCCATAAAGACTATAAAGCATGGTTACCATATTTCCCTGTCTATCGCTTTCCCCGTATTGGATTTCGCTTTAGCTTGGGGGTTTCTTCCTTAAGGCGGGAAAAGATTAAACGCGCGTTGCTTTGCTTGACTCTTAAAAGTAGTTCGCTGTATTTTTTTTTTTATCTTTGCATTTTATATAAAAAAATTGTTCTGTGTCTTTGTTATAAAGGATGCCTTATCGATGCTGTGCCGTAAATTGCAACGACAATTATAAAAATGGCCCAAAAGTGCCATTGTTTTCTTTCCCCAAGAATGAAGATTTAAGACGAAGATGGTTGCAAGCGATTTGTCGAAAGGATTTTATTATAACTCCAAACTCAAGAGTAAGTTGATTCTTATTTGTAACTTTTCTGTTTTTTAACTGATCTCAATCTTTTATGTTTTACAATTGTTTGCGCAACAAGATTTCCATCAAATGCAAAAATGAAGATTCCATTCCTTGTGTTATCACAATTATTTATTATCGGAATCCTAATATTGTGACCTAGACCATTATAAAATTAAATAAACAAATAAAAACCATTATACAATATTTACTAATATTGCTTAAAATACATAGAGTAAATTCTTATGCACATAAGCAAATTAGTCCTAAAATAAACTAAATACGATTCTGATTGGCTATTTTTTGGCTCTTTCTGTAGAAATTTTCCCTTTATTCAATGTTTGTTTATAACTGCCAAATTAATTGTTTTTCCATGCTTAACAAAACTTGTTTTAAACTCCATTAAATTTTCTTTAAAATTGCATCATTTATTTAAATTCAATTTGAAAAAAATTAAAATACAGATATTTTAATCTTCTTTTTTTTTTTTTTTTTTTTTTTTGTTCTCTATGTAATTGATTGCAGTATATACATGTTTTAATTTGTGTATAGTGTTGCTCAGTTTTGTCACTTTTAGAATTTTCAAATTTGTATTAATTTATACTGTATTTCAAAAAAAGATTTCAAAATTTTAAAATGAATTTTCGTATTAAAAAATTGATGAATCAGTTCAAATAAAATATATGCAATTATATTTTTAAATTATATATATACATATGTTAAAATATATTAATTATTCATGCATGATTTGTATCTTGACATTTATTGATAATAATTTGCAATGGTATATAAAGATTTATAAATATATATATGCATACACATATGGGTAGACGTTCCAGTAATGGGCACCCTTAAGAAATTTCTTTTAAAATTATTCTTTTTATCAATAGTTATTATGTTTCTTTTTTTTTCCAATATTATATTAATCTATCAACAATATTTAACCATTCTTTGTCTGATTTCCCAATATGAATTAAGATTTAATTATAAATATAAGAAATATATCAAAACATCCAAAAGTTTATTAATTAGTTTTGATGGATAGTTGAAATATTAAAAATGTCAGACAATTACTGCTATCAAATTATTGAGATAGTTGGTGATTTAAATGGTAGTAAAAGTTTTGTAATATTGGTGTATAACTTTATCTTTTTTATTTTTAACAATTAATCTTTAAGAGACTACTTCATGCATA
>CAXHSM010000989.1:0-30000 GCA_964019185.1 Maratus speculifer | reverse complement strand
AAAACCGGTTTGAGATAAAAAAATTCGCGGTTTCCTACTTTTTTTTTAATAAGAAAACAATAAATTTTTATAATGCACGTTCTTAAAATAGTTGGAATTTTGACCAACAGATGGCGCTGACAGCAACGGGCTGCTCTACTCTAGTTTTCATACGCATAAGCTTTTCGGCTCATTTTCCAGAGTCGGATATCAGTCGACATGATGAATCGACTCTCGACTCACCTGCAGAAATAGAGTTTGTTGTACAGAAATAGATTTAAAATAATATTTATGATTGAATAATGTCTAGTATACTTAATAAAAACCAGCAAAACGTACTTTTTAATAAGTATTAACTTTTCAGACATTTAACATAAATAAATTGTATTCAAAAAATGTTTCTTTAACCCATTAACTTATTCTCTTTTTCCGTTCAATAAATTGAAAATATGGGATAAACACCGCTTTTTTAAATTAAAAAATCCTAATATTTAATTTAAACATTTCTTCCATTAAATAGTATGAAATAGTGTTAAAAATTAGTGGTGTCAAAAAGCGTTATTAGATGAATCAAGCAAAATCTTGTTGCCTGTACGTCCTGCTGTGAAATAAGAAAAGTGGTTAAAACAGTGGTAAGCAAATGGTGTTGGCAAGCTCCCTGTCTAAAAAAAATTGGAACAGTGACTGATAAATCGGCACATAAAAATATATTAAATCTTAGAATAAGGGTTCGTCTATAGTTCGTCTAAACCAAATTCTGTCTTAAACATAAAAATTATATTGATCACGACGGAAAAAGTAACATACGAAACTACGTGCTACGACAGAAACATAGCTAAAAAAATATTGTCCTTTTTTCGGAATACCGAATTCATATTTATATTTTGACATTTAACATAGCTGGAAATTTTATTACGAAAGCTACGAGAGATTTTAAGATGCTTTTTACACACAATCTGCAAACGCATCTACGCTGAAATGGAAAGATGCTTAGAAAGAAGAAACAGGCTTATCTGCTCTCTTAAAAAAAATCAGCGATTTTCACTCAAAAGGAGTGAATTTTCACTCCTTTCCAGTGTCGAAGATGCACTTATCCTATAGGAGTGAATTTCACCCTTACTGCGGAGTGAATATTTTCACTCCTTTTTGAGAAGCCCTTCCACTCTTTTTTGAGAAGCAATTTTCACTCCTTTTTTGACTAAATTAGTACATAAAAAGAGTGACGGTACTCCTTTTTGATAAGTTGTGTTTTCACTCCTATTATGATTAAATTAGTATGTAAAAGGAGTGACTACACTCCTTTTTGATAAGTTGTTTTTTCACTCCTATTTTGACTAAATTAGTATGTAAAAAGAGTGACTGCACTCCTCTTTGATAAGTTGTTTTTTCACTCCTATTTTGACTAAATTAGTATGTAAAAAGAGTGACAGTACTCCTTTTTGATAAGTTGTTTTTTCATTCCTATTTTGACAAAATTAGTATGTAAAAAGAGTGACTGCACTCCTTTTTGATAGGTCCATCTTTTTCACTTTTTTTTTTTGATTGAATTTGATTGTATTGATTGAATATATAGACAAAATGAACGATTTCACTCTTATTTTGAGAAATTCTTTTTTGTTTTACTTATTTATAGCTTACTATGTTTGTAATAGAGGGGGGGTTTACTCTTTGTTTTCAAAAGTAATTTATATGTGAAATAATTTTAAATATTTCAGTTTTTATGATTTAATATTATAATTAACTTTAATTCTATATTTTAATACAGATAAATAACAGAAGGTACTTACATATTAGCGCCGCCGCAGCAGAACTTGTGCTAATGCGCCAATAAAGAGCAATGTTGTTCTTCGCACGTGAACAAAAATAATGGCGTCAAAAATGAGCAAAAAAAGAAAGGCACTAAAAAGCACTAAAAATTTCGTCAAAAATCAACAAAAAACAAAGCAAAGATAACTGCGGTGGCGTTAATACGCAAGTACCTAACAGAATTAAAGAGAAATTTTATAACAAATTTAATAAATTTCTATGTCTTACTTTCTACAGTTTATTAATTATTTATGTAACATATTTACTAAAATCAGGAATGATTTTTTCAAAACTAGCTTTGTTACTAGCTTTTTCCTTCTTGTTTTAAAGTAATATGTCTGGATCAAATTAATATCTTTCATTCGACTTAATTTTATATTCACCTTAGTTTTGTATTTTACTACACATAAATAACAAAATTTGAGAAGTAATTTCGTAACTTTTTTAACATTAGAAAAAAAAAATCCTCCTACATGTAACATAAAATGTAGTTGTTGATATTTTCCAAAAATAAGTTTATAGTACAATGCTGGTATTGTAGATTTAATATTCATTCTAACCATGCTTTGAAATCTGGAAATCCAATTAATAATTTCAGGTATTGTGTCCTAGGTCTTTGGATTGATATCTTGACACCACTATTTCTAATCAATAACTTAAAAATATATTTGTTAGAAAATACATATTTGTAAAGTTTAATAATGACGAGAAACTTATAAAATAAATAAATTATGACTGCAATCTCTTAATCAGAGATGGAATTTCCGACTTTTTACATACCTGTATAATCCTAAACAAAATGTTATTTTATTTAATCAGAACATTTTGGCGATTTAATGGAACAAAATTTTGTTTAAGATTATGATGGTATTCAAAAAATGAAAATCTCATCTCATCTCTGATATTATAGAATCAGTCATTATTTGTAACCTTTTTTTTTTTTTTTTTTTTTTTTTTTTTTTTTTTTGTCTTGTAATGATGCAAAGGTTATGTTCTACAGTGATTGATTTGTTTTTTAAACAAAATGGATAAGAGTTTGAAGTTTATTAAAAGAATATTTAATTCGCATCAAAACACTAGCTCACTAATGTTAATGACAGAATTTCTTTTAAAATACCATTTGCATTTCAATGTTTTTAAATACTTTTTTCTTCTTGATATTGGATAGCTGAGGCTGATCTCTACAAAGTTCATTCTTTACTTCATCGATTTTTTTTTTTTTTTTGCAGGTTTATTAAGAGGTTACTTTAATTTTCAAAACTCATTTTGAAAATGAAAACATCCTTATACAAAATAAATTAAGAAAAAAAAAAAAAAACTATTTGAGATTTAGGTCGGTTATCTTAAATTTGGAAGAAAAAAAAAGAGGTTTTTAAAAATATGGAAATACAAACAATATATTTAAAAGGAATTTTCTCATAGGACAAACACGAGTAAGTGAATGTTTTTGCATAAGTGAAGTAGACTCGTAAGTTTATGATATTGCATATAAACATATTGGAGGACTGTATAGACATATAATTTTTTTTCCATAACAAAATTCTGTCTTTGCATTTTTTTAAATTACTACTTTAAGTCATTGCACTGTGTATTTAAACATGTAAACAAAAATAAATCTTTGTAAAACTGCAAGTGCACTTTAGTAAAACATATATCAGAAACTGAAGAAAAATGATTAAATGTAGTTGACAGCTGACTTTTTTTTATCTTTTTAATTACTAACCTTATTCTAATTTTTAAAAAAAACATTGGATAAAATAATAATGGAAAAGTGCACCTTCCCTCCCCAATAATTGGGAAAAAAAAAGAAAAAGAAAAGAAAAGAAATGTTTGTTAATATTTACCTTTAGAGAGAATTAATGTGATAAACCTTCAGAATCGAAAGAACGCACATTAGCTAAAATAAAATTTATTACTTAAGTACATGTGGTCAGAAATGAAACCCAAGCCTACCAATAGAGGTTATAATAGAATGCAGTAAAATATATGTTTGCTTTAAAGTATTGATTTGTTTTTTTTTTTTTAGTACCTTTAATAACAAACAGTCAAACACAAGAAACATAATATATTTCATCAAGTTTAATTTGAAAAAATTATTGAGTATGTTAGAAGATGTTTCACACAAGAGAAAAACTCCTGTCAAACTATCATCCTAAGGTTAGGTGTTCAAAAGAATCACCGCACTTCTGTGTGCTTCTTAAAAATAAATTGTAAATAAAATTTATTTATATTCATTTTACTTTAATAATTAAAAACCTTCAATTTTAAATGAAATCAGCATATTAACAGAACACCCATTTTATCATAACAAATATATTTTAGTGCTTGTCTTCCACTATTCATGATATGATTAGTCTTTCAGTTTGATACATTCCATCAATCCAGAAAGCTTGCTGCATCACCTCAAAAAAGTTCTCTATATAGAAGTAAATTCATATTAACTTCACATCTAGTTACAACCTTCTTTTTACTCTGCTAGTGTTATGATATTAATCTTTTGACATTTGTATGTGCATTTCATAAGTTTATGCACACCATTTTATCGTGTGTTAACACATTGGTACTATATTAGGCAGTTCTAGTAAGACTAGGGTTCACTGTCATAGGATCTAGTATCCTACTAACTTAGTCACTGTGTAACACATAAAACATGCAATTCTTTCAATGATTTTTAACGAATTTGACACATGCAAGTCAGCCATCTCAAGAAGGCAAAGTATTAAGCATCACAGCCAATACTTTAAAACTATCAGTGCAAAGCAAATCGAAAAATTTATACTTACTCATTTAAATATACAGTACTTAAAAAAAAAAAAAAAAAAAAAAAAAAATTAATTGCACAATAAATATATTTAAAATGAATCACATAAGAATTAAAACAATATTTTATTTGCTATACATATTATAAAACATTTAAGTGCTTGCATCCATGGCTTTCAAAATAATGTTCAGATTCTCCACTGAGCTGCAGGGCCATTAATAACTTTGTAAATAATAAAATTAAAAAACTCGACAACTTGATAAACTTGACAGTAAATATATAATGGCTTTTAATACAAAAAAGTCAAAAGTCTTTAAGCCGCATTTCTCTACTTCAACTGATTCTTGATTGAGGATCAGGAAAACATTCATCACCCGTACACAAGAAGTACAGCAGCTTTTCTTCAATTTCTTGAATTGCCTCTTCCAAAGAGTCATTGGTCTTCTGCAAATATAAAAGTAAAATTAATAATCATTTATATTTTAACAAAAAATTAAAATACAAGAATAAAATATTTTTTAAATATTGACTATGGTGTATTTGAAAAATATTACTTCTTCATCATAACAGGAAATCTCATGTATAAAAGTATATTTTTAATTTGGTTAGCTTAGTTTTTACAGTAAAACAGTTTATATGTTATTTTTCAATATAATACTTCAATATTAATTCATAGAAAAGACCTCATTTTACCTGAACCATTCCTTTATAAATCAATCAGATATCGGAAAAATCTTTCTTTCAGTAACATTATTCTATTATTTTTTTTAATAACTAACTTTGATAACTTTAATAAAAATATCTATCTACCCTATTAAAAGTTTTTTTTCTTTTTTATTTGTAAAGGAAGACCTTGCTGTACTCCTATAGAAAATGGGTTTAGGTGAAACTGCCTGATTTTTGTGTTTTTGCTGTGAATACAGAATATCCCCCATTTCTCTTTTTTATGATACTGTTATAGGAAGAAAATTTAGATGAAAATATCTGAAATTAACAATATTGTAAATTTTGATATCCTGAACAATCCAAATTTTACAGTCCATAGCATTTTAACATATATCAATTTCAGACCATTTTCAGGTGAACCTATTTTTCATGGAGTACTTCTGACAGGATGGTCACAAATATTGTATTTAAAAATTCTCTAATAATTCCAGGTTAACTTTAAAATAATGACATTTTCATATGTAATTACTTTAACAACTACATGTTGTCAATTTTTTTAAAAATATTCATAAACTTTTAATAAGTTTATACATAAAATTATTTACACAAGTTTTTACATAGTTAATCAAAAATACGTTATACTGTACAATGTAAGAATACTGTGTTAACAAAATTATATCTAGTGAGGAGCTGAATGAAAATTTACTGTGTATAACAGTAATGACAATAAGGGCAAACTTCAAATAAGAATAATTGATATTTGCTTATTACCTCATTGCAGAACTTCTGGCTCTGAAAACCAGTCCTTTTAAACTGCTTGGCTTTTTTTGGTTTAAACTGATAAATAGTGGTGGAGAAATGCGAAAAATTGTGATAAAAGAATATCTATTAAAAAAGAAAACTGGTTGGATGACTCCAAATTAGCAATTATAACTGCAATGTTCATGTATAGCTAGTCTGATAAATTACCATCAATAAAATGAGGGAAAAGACAATTGATTGAAAGTTATTGATTGACGTAATTATCTTAGAAATTTGTCTATCTAAGTTTATAACAAGGAAATGTAAAACAGATTGAGCACCCCCCTCCTTGAAAAAAGAAGTTGCAAAGATTGGTGAAAGTTTCTTTTGAACCCTTAAAGGGAAGTGATCCCACTTAATGTTTATTCTAAAATGCCAGATTCACATTAAAATTTCAAAATAAAAGCTTGCTTTAATAAGTCACATGGAGGGGAATAAAAAAAAAAAAAAAAAAAAAAGCTTTTATTTATTTGGAAATAAATTAGTTTGTAAATCCTGGTGCCATTTGTAATAGAAGTACTTTGCACCTAAAAGGGTTAAAAATTAAAAAGCCAGTCAAATTCTTTCTCAGAAATGGTTGCTTGCCAAGAAGCTAATGAATGGTTCATACTAAAAGTTCCTGACAGAACAGATGGGTAAAATAAAAGACAGAGAATATCACTATCATTATTTCAGATTCATGGCAGGCTTATAAAACAGACTAAATTAAATAATGCAGGATTTGAAATATCAATATATTTTTGCAGATACAGATTACAAGTCATCGAACACTTTTGGGGTCAGCTAAATTGGGAAATAAGAAATACCGCCAAACAAAAGGTTAGGACTTAGATTAAGTAATGTCAACTGTGTTTTTATGGTAAGAAATTCACAGAAAGGATGATTATTTCATCACTATTTTGAATGACATTAGAGATGTTTGTCTTCCAGAATAATTGCTGAAAATTTTGACTTTTTTTCTTTTTGTAATTTCAAGGTTTAATATAATGTTTATAATGTGATCGTTAACATTTATTCTAATAGAAATGGTTTTGGGATACAAGCGATATAACTGTACTGCAAGCTTAAAGTTTGAAATTTAGATGAAAGGAATCTATATCTGCCACTTTTCATGTTATAATTAAATTTGGTGATATTAAAGACAGGTTTAGAGATTAAAACTTTGACTATTCTGTAAAACATAATTTAAATTGGATGATGATTTTAATTTTAACCAAATCTTTTGTCATAAAAATTATTTATTTATTTTAACTAGATATTCTTATGTAGCTTTTTATTCTGTTCTTGATCAGGATAATGTTTGTTATTAGATAAAAGGGTTTTTTTCTACTGTATTTCCAATAGCATAAAAGCATTAAAATTCCAAAGTATAATACATACAGTAAATATATTAAATATTGATTAATAATTGCTCATAATAATTTTCATAAAACCCTTCCTTTTATCATCTTGAATTTGTGAAATATTTTTGTGTAAAACAATACCTACAGAATAACCATAAAAATATCAAATCTTTATAACAGAATCTTTGGCACTGAGAATATTTCGAAAAATATGTTAAAAAGCAGAATAATAATTTAATTTGCTTAAGAAACTTAGGCTACATTCTTGTTTTGTAATTAATGAGCAATCTTTGTTTTTGAATTTTTGTATAAACAAAATTTTACCGTCAGCCTAAGCCCGAAAGCTGATATTTAAAAAGAGAGTCTAAGCTAGTTTCAGGCACGAACTGATCTCAAGAGCTGAGATAATTTTTTTTCTTCCCAGATTATTGCAATCATATTGGAAATTAACATATTTTTCAATGAATTTCAAGGTTAACTAATTTTCCTGATGTTTCCATGTTAGGTTTGTGACCACCCTGTTCTGGTGTCTTTTTGCAGAAAGCTTTAAAAATGTCTAGTTTTGCTCTGTGAAATACATTTTTGTGACAGATCAAATATGCAACAAATCATAGCTTCTTTTTTTTCTTAAAAAATAAAAAAAATAAGATAAAAATCTTTTAAAAAGGAAATATGAAAACTAAGCTTTGCTTGCATGTATATTTGTAAAAAATAAAGCTTGTGAATGTTAGAAAAGCTGCTCTTGCGTATACTATCTTCAAGATTCTCACAAGTCAACAAAATACAAAACTTTTTTTTTAATCAAATGGCATTTTTGCATTTTATAACCTATTTAAAACACTTTTCAAAAATTTTAATTATGTAAATTACTATACTAAACTAAACTAAAGAAAACATACTCCAATAAATCTGACCAGAGCATCAGAAGAAAATAAAGTATCCAAGCTTTGATTACCAAAAACCTGTAGAAAAAACATTTTTAGCAATAAATAGATATCAATTAAACAAACCAGAAAAGCATGTTAAGAAACTATTACAAGAAAAACATACATTAAGAAAATTGTACAGAGTAAAAGCTGGATATGTAACAAACATCTGGCCCTTTAGACAAACACTGTATGTCCTATTTTATTATTGCACATTCATTAATAAAACAAATGCTTATTATTCAGTCTATATTTTGTATAAATTTATATGAATTTTGCAAATGTAAAGCCATTGTTTCAAAAGTTATTGGAATAAAATCTTTGCTGAGTTAATTAATGAATCACCCTACAGTTTATAGAACAACAGCAAAATAATATTGCTGTTTTGTTTGACACATTTTATCATTTCTAAAAAATGAATGAATTCTTCTGGCATGTGTAAGAATGGTTGAAATAGTATTGAATTTCTTTAAATTGTTCAATATTACACCTTATTATACATATTACATACTTGAAAAGCTCATAGCTTAACTGTCTAATTATTTTTTTTACCATTTCTTCCAAACTTATTTTTTAAACAAAAATGTAATATTTCTAATATAAGGAATATTATTTAATACTATTAAAACAGAAGACTAACTTAAACAGATTTCTTTTCAATCATATGCAGTTTTGTTTATGCAGACTTCATTGCAATATAGCTCAGTTTAATTTATTTCTATAATTATCCCCCCCCCCCCCGCACACACACAAAATCTCTCATACCCGCATACATTATAAACATCTTTTTATACTTTAGCAAAATTAAAATTTTAAATATATCAATCTGCATACATTTAACTACAAAGTATTTCATTTTTTAGTATTTTATTCCGTCCAGATGAAAATCTTTGCCTATTAATGTTAATCGCAGAATCGTGCAACTAAATAAGATAGGAATTATGATTCAGAAATAGTGTCAGCACAAAAAAAGGACTGTTTGCAGATATGCATACAGCATACATATATAATATAATGAATGAATAACTAACAAAAACATTTATAAGAAAAATTTTCAGAAAATCTTACATGCCATTCCTTTTGTGTGCATCACACTACATCACATATATATGTTTTGATAGAAAAGAATGCAAAAACTTGGAAATGACAGGGAAAGGAAAGGGTAATTTAGGCTTCAGTTTTTCTGAATCACTATTACTCTGGGCTTCGGAGACCTGTATTTAAGAGCTCTGGTGAATTCCAACCAATATTTAAATGTGTACAAAAAACAGAGAAATACATAAGCTGAGCTCTGGTGCAAATTAAGCCCTGTAAATGATCATTGTTTTATTTCTTTTTTATTTTACAATCTCAAAATGTTTACAAGTTTACTTAGAAAATCCATTTCGCAAAGAAGGTATTTCTGGTTCAAGTAGTGTTAAATAAATTAATCCTACAGAATGATATATAAAATTGGACCTGCAAACACAGAAACATCAACTCTTTAAAGTTTCATCACAGTTTTAATACAAGAAGAAAATTGTTAAACATAAAGTCATATGTAAATGCATTATAAAAACCTTTAGGTCCACAAGCAGTTTTCCCATACTGTAACTCACTCAGAGTCTTTTGGAAACATTACTAGTATTATTGCGTGTAGCTTGGCGAAACGTTTACTTTTGTATTTTTAATGTTTTTTAGTGTTTTAATTTTTTGGGTACTACTCTGTTATCCCGTCGACCAATTTCGCCAAACTAATAGCCAAATTATACATACTGACATAATTTTTATTTTAAATAACGAAAAAACAAATAATTACTAAGAATATTAATAAAAATATGAATAAAAAGTCGAAATAAAAATCACTTAATGACATTTTAAACACATGGATCGTATTTAATGTCATTGAATGTGACATTCACGATCATCCACTATTGGCATTTAATCTTATAGTTTGGCGATAATTTTTTGGTCGACAAGATAACCTAGTACAGTAGACTCCCTCAAATCCGCAACTCTCTAAAATCCGCACACAATTTACGAATGCAAACAATGAAATATTCAGTTCAGAAATGGGGACAAAATTTGATTTTTTTAGTTTTATATCAATTCCAAACATATTTTAGTTTGTAATTTTTGTTATTATTACTGACTTCATGTTTTTTCTTGAAGGAAGAATAAATTTATTTCTGAAAAAATTCAAGATATTGCTGATATCAATGATAATAATAATCTTCTTACTGAATATATATATGTATTAATCAAGCTTTTTTGGTTATTAAGTCTGACTAAACCTGGAATAAAACTTCCTTATTTTATTATTTTGATGTGAATTAGTATTGTACATAATTTATGAGGCAAGTTCCATTGAACAATTTAGGAAAAATAAATTTCACCTTTATAATGAACACTTCATCATACATTAGTAATTAGACCTTTGTTTTTAATATTTAAATCATTTTAGAAATTACCTAATTTTTTATTATTTTAGTTTATTACTTATTTTAATATATTGTAAGCATTCATTATACTTTTGATTGCATTATTAATTACATTCAAATTACTGTTTAAAAAATGTAAATAAAGCAATGACCAGAAATCCGCAAAATTCTAAAATCCGCATAACCTCTGGTCCCAAGCTGTGCGGATTTGTGGGAGTCTACTGTAGTACCATTTTTTGTATATAAATTTTATTTATTTTTTAAAAATGTATTCAGGTCTATATTAATTTATATTATTCAATCTTTTAATAATTTTATTTTGTTTTTTAAAAAGCAATACCTACTATATATTTTTATTATTTAAATATTATTATTATTATTTTTTAACAAAAAAGGAAAAAAAAAATTGATGCAGAGTTTAAAATTTGTCTGAATAACTAGTGTTCAAGCAAATAACTGTTTGTTTCATCCCTGATATTTTTGTCCTTCACAATGGCTAAAAAGACTGATCAACAAATCAGATTATATATATGCAAACAATAATTTACTGACAGTTTTGAGATTTAAAAAAAATACCTTTCTTTTCTTTCTGAAGCCTGCAATTGGTAATAAATCTGCTAACATTTATAAGGCACAGAAGTTTTCTAATTGAATATAAAAAGAGAGAAAAAGAATAAATATAAATAAATGACATAACACAAATAAGACATAAAAGATGCAACATTTTTGTATTATCTTGAAGCAGGGTTGGCACGTTTTAAACCAATTGGTTTTAACCACAGTTTAAACCAAATGGTTTTTTTCTCAAAAAAACCAATTGGTTTTTTTAGAAGAAATATAAAGACATTTTCTTTTTTTTCCTTTATAATTTACGTGTTTCAGATTATTGGACATAAATAATTTCTACTTTTAACACTTTATTTCAGTAATAAGTATTATATATAGTGGGTTTAGGTCTTTTTCATGCATAGGATTAAACCAATTGGGTTTTTCTATATATAAAAAAAGCAATTTGTTTTTCAGAAGAAATCTAATGACATTTCCATTCTTCCTTTATAATATATGAGTTTCAGATTATTGGATATAAATAATTTCTACTTTTAACACTTTATTTCAGCAATGAACATTAGGTATATTGGGTTTATATCATTTTTTTATGCATAGAATTCAAATCAGTACACATTGGTGAACATATCTATTGCTCTAAAGAAAAAACTTCAAACATGTGAATTTATCAAAGGTAAAATAGATTCATTCAATATTTAGTATAAAATATTTTAATTTTTTTAATAATGCAGAATATTTAATGCAATTAACAATGTAACACAATGACCTTTTAAGATTTTGCACAAGCTGTAAAAGAAATTTTTCTTTTGGGAGATTATCTTGAAGAATTAAAAGCAAAAACTGGTTGCTAGTTATAGCATTTTAATAATTATTTTTTCCCATTTGCTATCTGCTGAAGCTAATGACTAAAAATGTTAACTTCAAATTGTCACTCAGAAAGAAAAAATCCTAAGTAGTATTTGTAATTTATTATTTGAATAATTGTGGAAAAGAATATCAAACTACATCAAAATGTTTATTATTAGTAATCAAAAGATTGTTTATAAAGATTTACAGGGCATCAATGGTTCACTGTATAAAACAGTTAAAACTTTCAACATATGACTGTTTGCAAAAACTATTTAAATTTAAAAATGAATTTTTTCAATTTTCAGCATAAATTCACTATAATTATTAAATTTAAATTATTTTAAATGAAATTATACTGCTTATAAACCAATAATGAATGTTTTTATCAGTAAATATGCATGTATATGTCATAAGAAAGGATGTTTTTAAAAAAAACCCGGTTTAAACCAAAAAAACTGGTTTTTTTGGTTTTTTTCGAAAAAACCTGGTTTTTTTCCAACCCTGTCTTGAAGAAGATTTTTGTGTATTTAGAAAATTGGCCCTGGGTGGTATTAACAAGTAATATCCATTATCATTTTTTTTTTTTTTATGAAGATGAGAGTTTAAAAACTTGCTTTATCCAGAAAATCAATTTTTTTTTCATTGCCAAAAAACTTTAGTTCTGGTCATTGGTTTTCATTATAAATCTTGATTTTGCAGTGCCAAAAATGCAAAATAGAGGTAATCCCCCCCCCCCTTACACAAACACAATTTATATATATATATATATATATATATATTTTTTTTTTCAGTGTAAATAAAAAAAAAAAAAAAAAAAAAAAAAAAAGATTGATAGAGAAACAATCTTTTTTTTAAATTTCTGGATAAGACAAGTTTTGAAATTAACGTCCTCAATACATCAATATATATATTTAAGATATTAAATTTTTATTTTTATTTAGAAAAATGAATTGACGGTTACTTTTTTTTTATTACATATATATATATATATGTGTGTGTGTGTGTGTGTGTAAAAAAAGATTTAGAAATTTTTTTAATGTTTTAACCTATATACTCCACAATTATATTAGCTATAGAAACATATGATAAAGAAAAAGTATGTGATGAAATCTAATTCACTTTTTAATGTGCATGGATTCTATTATTTACCTTACACTTCTTGTTTTCACTGTTTGTAAACTTGTTTTAAAATAGATTTGAAATTTCCAAATTATTAGCAGCCAAATTTCATGCAGATAATTTATTATTCAACATGCAAAAAATCCCTATATGTATGTATTTTTTCTTTTTTAACAATAGTTTATTATTTAACACAGATTTTATAATTCCATATAGTATGACAAATGAACGTTTTGATTTTCCTTGACTTCAATATAATTTCCTTACATTTTACCATGTGACAATTTTGGATTAAAATTATGTAGGTTTAAATGATATTTTATGACTTTGATAGGTTATTGTAAAAATTGCTTGACTTTTCCAGTACTTCAAAATATCTCCCCCACCCCCCCTCTCTGATTTCTAATTTTTTTCATGACTACTAAATACATTAAATAACATAATCACTATGTATCTAAATTTACTATGAAAAATATTGGATACTTTGATGTAGAGGTCTGCACGGGCCCGGGCCTGGCCCGTACCCGGCCCGGCGGAATCGTTTCTAATTTTCTCACGGGCTGGGCCGGCAGATTTATAATAGTTTTTTCAACGGGCCGGGCCGACAAACAACATAAACGGGCCGGGCCGGGCCGGCAAAAAAAATTGAACTAAGGGCCGGGAATTCTAAGAACGAATTCTAAGGGCCGGGCTGATAAAAAAAAATTTCGGGCCTGCCGGCCCGTTCTGAAGATTTAAGCAGAAACGATAAAATATGAGCTATTTTCAACGAAAATGGTTTTAACGAGAATAAGTATAAATGTGGCCAGCCACTAGTTTGACAGCATCAATATAATAATCGCCCAGTGTATCGGCATCGGAGAATTACATTATGTGTAACCTGTTTTAATATTTTTTTAGCTGATTCATGCCGATCCGAGATCACGCTTGTACTATTTTTCTACATATAGACTGGCCGGACCGGTACTAGACTTAATTATTGGCAGAAAACATTATTTGTAAAATTATTAACAGCGATAAAGAACTTATGTTAGCTTAGTCTTCGGATATATACTTCTTGATGATTTTTAAATTAATTTCTCAATAATGCGAAAGTTTGACACATTTTCTGATTAATTTTAAATTGTAAAAGTATAAAAGTGATAAGCCTAACTATTGAAGGGATTTGGAATCGAATAGCGTTTTTCATTTTTGGTAAATAAAATACTTGTATAACCTTGTTGAGTTATAATAGTTTCAAATGATTGCAGGTTTTTCTCCCTTCCCTTGCTATTGCTTCCGGAAATTCTATTCAAAACGCTAATTATCACAGTATTTTATTTGTTTGCAGTATTCTTAAATTGCTTGTATCAAAAAATGGATAACGCCATTCGATTATATAGTTTCTGAATAAAGATATCTGCTAATCTTATGTGTTTCTGAGAAAAAAAAATGAATTTAGAAATGTATCAGAAAGGAGCTTCTTTGAATTTAAGAATGAATTTAGATTTGAAATCTATAATAAAATGATATAGAAATATATTTATAAATCTTCTTTTATTAAACAGCTTCAAAATTAACCATGTTTTTAGCTTTCTTTCTTTTTTCTTTTATTCTAAGCCATATTAATTTTTTAATGAATCTTTATTCGAATGTAGAAAGCCTAAGAATCTAAGAAATCATTAATGTTGTTAATGTGTATTTGCTGTAAAATATACTGTAAAATCATTCCATAGATATGTGTGCAGTATTCTTTAAAGGAATCTTGGTTATATGATAAAAATCTGAATTTTTTAGAAATCGTAGAAATTGTAACGGGCCAAAACGGGCCGGGCCTGCTTTCGCTGATTTTTGTACGGGCCGAGCCGGGCCTAAAATATAAAAATGTAAACGGGCCGGGCCGAAATAACTTTCCTACGGGCCGGGCCTGGAAATTCCGGCCCGTGCAGACCTCTACTTTGATGTAACTGAATTCTTTTATTATTCACAGTTGTTAAATAAATAAAAAGAAACAACAATTTTAAACATTTTACCATCTGCATCGAGAGATATTCTTTCATAAATACCGAGTCCTGTTTTGTCTGGTGTATTTCATAATCCGCTGTGTATAATGTGATGAAAAAATGGCTAGAAAATCCCCAGCTGCTGAATACAATATTTTGAATTCAGCATCAATCTGTAATAAAACAAGGGGGAAAAATATGTTAAGCATGGATTATCATACAATTTCCAAAGCTAAAATAATCATTATTTAGCAAAATTGGCAAAAAATCTGTTTTTTTTTTTGGTTTATACCAGTTTTTTTAAAACATCCTGCCTTATTACATATTTGTGCACATTTATTGATAAAAAAAAAGACATTGTTGGAAGATAAGTAATGTAACTTTATTTTAAAATAATTTATGTTAAATAATTACAGTGAATTTATGTAGAAAATTTTTAAAAAATCATATTTTAATTTAAACAGTATTAGCAAAGTATTATGTTAAAAAAAAAAAAATAAACTGCACTATATAGTGAAGCACTGATACTCTGAAAATCTTTATAACAATCTTTTTATTACTAATAATAAACATTTGGATGCAATTTGATAAATATAATATTCTTTTCCACAGTTATTCAAATAATAAATTTTAAACACTTCTGGGGATTTTATTTTTGAGTGACAATTTGAAGTCAACATTTTTTGTCATTAAATTCAGGCGCGTAAAAAAATAAGATTGTTATTATTAAAATGCTAATATCTTTTAATACTCTCTTATTCGACTTCATTTTTTCATTTTAATTCTTCAAGATAATTTCCCCAATGAAAAAGAATTTCTTTTAAAGCTTCAGCAAAATCTTAAAGATCATCATTTTATGTTATTAATTGCATTAAACAATCTGAATTTTTTAAAAAAATAAAATATTTTATACTAAATATTGAATTTTTTAAATCTATTTTATCTGTGATCAATTCACATATTTGAAGCTTTTTTTTTTTAGAGCAATATAGATATGTTCACCAACACATACTGATTTCAATACAAACATAAAGAAAAACCCACAAATGACTTAAATTCACTGTATCCAGAGCTTATTGATGAAATAAAGTGTTAAAAGTAGAAATTATTTATATCCAATGATCTGAAACACATAAAGAGAAAATGTCAATAGATTTCTTCTGAAAAAAAAAAAAAAAAAAACTTTTTTTTTTTTTTTTTTTTTTTTTTTTTAGAAAAAGAAAACCAGTTGGTTTAAACCACTTGATTTAATGTACTGTGAGTAACTATCTTTTAATAACATATTATGGCATAGACGGAAATGTTTTTTCAATTGGCTAATGCTTTTTCCCCCAACGTGAATGCAACAATTAAAGGATTCCATTATGTAGATGATAGTCAAATAGAACAATCTGAAATTAATGAAACTACATAGGATAAAAGATTTTAAGATAATATCAAATAAAATTAAACAAAGTTTTTTTTTCTTATCTTTGATATGACACTTTCATAATAAGAAATAATAGTCTCTGCTTATTGAAATTCAAATTCATTTTTCTTTATTAAGTAAATTTCACTTTTCTGTTAAATTTTCTCATAAATTCATCATAGAAGCATAACTAGAAATCTGGTACCCTTGGCTCTTATTCAGTAAACATATGAAAATAAATGCCACAGATAAAACAACTTTCAGTCAAAACAATTTTTTAAAATTTTTTATGTAACAGACGTTTTGAAAAACACTAAAACAAATGATACAATACATATTTCACATTGAAAAAGAAAACAGAAGTTTGTAAAATATTAGGAAATATACGCCAAAAAAATGGGGGCAAAAAATGTTTTTGATGCCATGTCTATTACACATATTATCTCACGTGATGAAGTACTGAGTTTTCATTCCCCCCCACCGTTAGTTAGTGATTACTTTTTCAATTTTGGTTGCAATGTTTTTTTCTTTTTTTTTAAATATACATATTATTTTTCTTTCACAAATTTGAAAAGAACTATCTCGTAGGTTTAAGGTTAGTCACTTAGCTTCTTTGCATTTCATAAAAAATAAATTTTTGTATTAGTGGTGCACCGAGTAGTTGTGTAGTAAGGAAAAAAAATCACCGATGTGTGCATAATGTGAGCTTAGGTGCATATTAGGGATGCACCGAATATTCGGTTAGGCCGAATATTAAACTATTCGGTTGAGCCGAATATTCGGCTTGGCCGAATATGAAATTATTCGGCCTGCCGAATATTCGGTATGGCCGAATATCAAAGTATTCGGCCATAGTATTCGGCCATTCAGTACTTAATAAAAACTTTTCACTATTTCTACTTTTAACTGTCAATTTTTTAATTTATATTTAAAACAATTAGAAACAAAATAATTTTTAAATAAAATAGAATGTTTTTACATTATTTATTTGCTGTTTGTAAAGTATAACTTAAGAAAATTAAACACGAGAAGGATTAAAATGGTGATTTATTAGGATTCTCCTTAGGAATAAATTATGTGCAGATACAAGTTTCTAAATTTTGTTTAGTAAATAATCTGTTTCTTGCTTTCCCCCAAATAAAAGTCCTTTAAAAGAAAAAAAAAAATAACTTTTGAGATTAGTAATAGCTATCAAGGCAGATAATTTTTGTTCATGAGACCATAATCATAATCAACTTATTGAGTCATAAGTACATTGTATTTCATCTCACTCTAGGTCAAAACTTGTGTGTTCGTTTATTATATTAACAATAAATAAGATAACATATTTTCAACTCACATGCTTTGATTTCTGTAAAATATGATATGATGGGAAGGGTGGAAAATACCACCATTCGTAAGAAAAGAACTATGAGCCAAACATGCCTTTATTCAAAATTAGTATTTGTACTTTATATTGAAAAAAATTTGCCTTGAGTTATTTAAAAAGGACAATTATCAGACTGTAAAATTTTTCTTCGGCCATTTTTTCATTATGTGATTTTAAAATGTTTGTTTTGATTCGTAGAAAATTTTATTAATTAAAGTTTCATAATTGTGCTTCTTAAATAACTCAAGGCAGATTTTTTTTCAATACTAAATGTTCTTATAAAAAGCTCTTGTTTATCAAAATGTAAGTTTCTTTTATTAAATATTATGTAAAACTTTTAAAAAGTAACATTTTAATACCTTTAAATTTTAAAATATAAAAAGAATTTGGAAAGCCGAATATTCGGTATTCGGCCCAACAATTACTATTCGGCTAGCCGAATATTCGGTGTTCGGTTCACCTGTCGGCCGAATATTCGGCATTCGGTATTCGGCCAAAATCACTATTCGGTGCATCCCTAGTGTATATATATATACATGTGTACAGAATTGATACATAATAAGAACAATTATTAATCAATATAAAATTACAACATTCTTTAACCCTGTAATTTATTCCAACCATTGAAATCTGTCTATCAAAAAGAAAAATGTTTATTGGTTACTGTAACAATTCATTGAATAATGCAAAACATTTCATATTTATTTTGTAACTGTGTGTTCCTCATTTTCTTTTGATTAAAAAAATTGTATTGGCTTTGCAGTTTCTTTTCATTTTTCATGTGTAGAGATTAAATTATGTTTATTTTAAATTTATTATTTTTTAAACATTTCAATTAAAAAAAAAAAAAAAAAAAAAAAAAAACCTTTTAAGATTATGTGCAACTTTGTAAAAAAATTCTTATGTGCACCTTCAACAACTGTTTATTCTGAATGCATACTTTCAGATTCAAAGGCATTATAAATGTATAGTAGCAAAAGAAATGCCCTGTTTATTGATAATATAGAACGTTTGGTGTTTTTGCATCAAAATTTGAAATATAATAAATTTTATTATTAATGTTTTATTGCATTTATTGTATTTTCAGTTTCTTTATCCAAAATTTGAAAAGAACTATCTCGTAGGTTTAAGGTTAGTCACTTAGCTTCTTTGCATTTCATAAAAAATAAATTTTTGTATTAGTGGTGCACCGAGTAGTTGTGTAGTAAGAAAAAAAATCACCGATGTGTGATTGTGTGTTTATGTTTTCCTATACATAAAAAAGTATTTATTTTTATTTGTATAAATGTGAAACAAAATTTTAATGTGGAGTTATTTTATGGGGGTTTTTGCTCTTAACTTTTTCTATATTTTGCGGACATATTGATAATTACCAGAGTAAATAGTTTTATGAATTACTGCATATTTTATACATTGATATTCAAATAACTTTTTACAGATCAGTTATAAATTCATATGCTTAAAACATTAAATTGTTACAATTACCGAGTATTGGTTGAGTACTGAGTATTTACCATGTACTCAGTACGGCTCTATTTTGTATAAAATAACAAAATCTTCATTTGGCACCCTTTCACATTTCGTTTTGGTGCTCAAGGCATATATGCCTCCTCTGCATCCCCTTAGATCCTACTGATTGAAATTTTGGATGTTTTGATGTATTTCTATTATTTACAATAAAATTTAGTTTAATAGCGTGAAATAACACTATGAGAATGGTTAAATATTGTTGATAGATTTTAATTTATATTCCAGTTCCTAGTTATATATATATATAAAACAGAATAGATGTGCCAGTAAAGGACACCTTTAAGGAATTTCTTTAAAAAAAATTCTTTTTATTTAATAGTTATAATTCAATTTTAACAGAAAGATATCAAAACATCCAAAAGTCCAGTAATGGACACCCTATAAAAGTTTATATTATAATTGTGTGTATGGCTGTATTTAGGATCAAAATTTAATGAAATCATACTCGTGAAATAAAATGGTTATTTCAAATAAATTTAACAATTAGGATACTAGTACCTAGTAAAATATTTATATAATCATTTACTGTTTATCATCAATTATTATAATTATCAGATGGATATTTTAGTTAATTTAGATGAAGAGTTTAAAATATTAAATATCAAGAAATTACAACTATCAAATTATTGAGACTGCATGGGATTCAAAAAGCAATAATACAAAAATGTTTTTTGAGTATTAGTATAGTTTCATCTCACTATTTTTAACAATTAAACTTCCTGAGAATACTTGATGTATTATTTTACTTATAATAATTAATATTAGAAACATAAAAGAAATAATACTGTGAGTTGGATATTTTAAACAGGTTTGGCAAGGTTTAAACCAATTAATTTTAACCACAATTTAAACTTTTTTTTTTTTAAGAAGAAACTAATGACACTCCTTTTTTTCATTATAATTTAAGTGTTTCAGATTATTGACTATAAATAGTTTCTTCTTGACATATTGCTCTAAAGCAAAACATGAATTTATCAGATATAAAACAGAATAAAAATATTCAATATTTAGTAATTAAATATTTTCATTTTATAAAAATGCAAATTATTTACAAACAACAATTAATAACATAACACGATAATCTTTAAAATTTTAGTCAAACTGTTAAATATATATGTATATATATTGATTCAGGAGATTACTTTTGAGAATTAAAATCAAAACATGAAGTTGAATAAGAGACTTTTAAAAAATTGGGTTCTAGTTATAGCATTTTAATAATACTAATCTTTTTTTTTTTTTTCTGTTGTCTGCAGAATTTAATGATAAAAAATTTTCACTTTGTATTATCACTCAAAAAGCAAAACATTGAGCAGTATGTGAAATTTATTTTTGAATAACTCTGTGGGGAAAAAATCATCAAATATTTATAATTAGTAATTAAATGTTTGTTTATAAAGGCTTTCAAAGTATAATCAATGTTCCACATTATAGAGCAATTTATTCTTTGAACATAAAATAATTACTAATGCTGTTTCAATTAAGATATGGATATTTTCATTTTTTTTTTTTTACATAAATTGACAATAATTATTTAATTAAAAAAAATTTCAAATGAAGTTATGCTGCTTATATGTCCAGCAATGTCTATTTTCATCAATAAATATACATGTATTTGAGATAAGAAAAAATGTTTTTTTTTTCAACCTTAATTGTAAATACTTAAAAATAAATAAATAAATAAATAAAACTGAAAATAAAATTAGAACTGATGTTTGAGGTTACTGATATGCAGATTTACTAGATTCACAATTATTATGATTTTCATTATTATTATATTATTATTTTTGTCTGAGATTAAATAAGGAAGCATTTAAGACAGAAAATACATTTTTAATCACACTGCTGTAATGTCAGACAAAATTTGGGAGTTGAAAATGGGGAGGGGGGGGGAGGCAACTTATACAAAAATCGGTTTATTTATAAGTATATACTGCAATTGTTTTTATTGAAATGGAGAGGAATAAAGCCCTATAAGCCCCTATTTAGCTTTGCCTTTAATAAATGTTTTCGGCTTCTGACTGGTTTGATTGCCAGATTATAAAATTTACAAGGCAGAGTTACTTTCATTATAATAATAAAATGAATTAAACATTGAAATTTTATTAACCACATTAAAATAACTTAAAATCAGCTAATTGTAAATTGTTGGTGTTATTACATTTTGTTAAAAAATTAAGTTTGAATATTTAGATTTTCAATTAAGTCAAAATATTTTTCGCACTATAAACATTTTTGAAAGTATCTACAAGGGGTGTCCATTATTAGAAAATGATTTTTTTTTTTTTTTTTAATGACATAAAGTAATGCATTAACTGATATAAAACAAATCGATATTATTAATTACACAAAATAATGTCAGTGTGGCCGGGTCTTTAAATAATAAAAAGGCATTTTATAACATAATTTTCAGATCCTAGATATTCGTATTCAACTTATATAGGAGATCATTTTTATGTAAAGATAATAAAGGATACAAAAGTTGAAAATTTAGTATTATGTACGACCCCGGAGGGGCAGGTGATGTTTAAAAACAGAAAAAAGTAATTTTGTTACATGTGAGATTACATACTACATTGAGAACAAGAAAGTTCACTACTAGAAAGTTATTAAAGAGACCGAAAACAAGTACTTACCAAATAGTTTTTGGGCATCTTCATTCGCAATTCCATTGGCGATCATCATCTGTTGCATTAATGAAAATTAAACACGGGTAAAGCGTAACACAAAAAATTAAAACATCCATCAAGAGCCATGTCAGTCTTCGTTGCATAGCAGCAGATAACGAATCCCGCCAAAACAACCGAACGTCATGTGACCAGATTACAACCAATGAACATTCATCTCGGATAGTTCCGTTTAACTACGTCAAAAAACTTCCGGTTTTCATTTAAAAAGGAGCGTAAAAGGAGTTCGCTACTATAAACATGATTTAAAAGACCAGTTTTTTCCGAAAAGCGTACTTTTTCGATAAAACTGCCGCTCTGAAGGAATGATTGTCCTGCCAAGAGATTTCGCTCCTTTGTTGACTGAGGAATTCACTCTTTTGATTTAAGAGTGTAAATCGTAAAAAAATATAGTATAGCACCGCCGCGTGTTGAGCGATTTATCCCCAAAACTATCAGGGTGTACCTTAATATAAGTTTTTATCAAATTCCATATGCATTAGTTCTTGAGGCAGAGCGTTCAGAAAATTTATGTCACATATAGTCAGCTAGACAGAGTCACAGACTCATAGACTGACATTTTGTAAAAACATTTTTTTTTTTTTTTTTAGAATCTCTGGCCCTCTAAAACATGTAAATCCGTCAAAAACCCGAATTCAAAAATTTTCACGAATCCAATACTTTCTTCTTGTAAAGAACGAAGAAAATAAAAATCCGAAGTTTGTTTAGGAATACTCTGTAGAGTGATACACATTTATATATGGGTGATTCTACGATAAGAGGTAATTTGTACGGCAATTCGTTTAAAACAGATTTTTTATTCTATATATTGCTATTTTTTGCAATGAATCGCATCATCTTAATATACTTTATTAAATAACATCATGATTGAATGTTTAATTAAAATACATTTTTCTGAAATTTCTTACAAAGTCTAAAAAAAATCTCTCCCCTGGCATGTCCCCTTGCCGGTTTCAATTTAACTTTCAAACAATACATATATTTTTTCCGTCAGATGCTTAGCTAAAGTATGTTTAATTGGAATTTAAGTAATTATACTTACGTATTATAAAATAAGAAATAAAATAATTTTGTTAATTTCAAATAATTTTTAAAATTAACTTTTGTCCCGCTTTTTTTGTGTATCTACCCTGTCGAATTTCGTTCCGCTGAAACAAATATAAATTCAAGGATAGCTATATCGGAAGTAGCGCTTAAGGACATCTATTGGCTTGAAGTTAGCAATACTAAACGCGCAAGCCATTTAAGCGTCGTCATTTTTAGTTGTTGTGACGCGACCGTGCGGTGTAGTGGTTTGGCACGGTGATCGTGTATCTCCCCTGGTAAGTCATAAAACTTATAATATTCCTTTAATTCAATTGCATTTACTGCCCTAATTAAACAATGCGATAATAATTAAAGTGAAATACACAATTAACCCAAAAACTAATTCAGTCAGTTAAAAAATTTGAATTTACATGAAAATGTCTCTCCTCTGCCGTATTACCTCTGGCAAGATAACTGCCATGGGAGCGAGTCACTGACCAGAAAAAGTTATAAAATATGTATAAAGTGACTTGCCCTTATATGAAAAAGTAAATAAACGGGACAAAAATCATAATTGAAAGGTTTTTGATCAAACTCAAACTTTTCTTTTTGGCCGAATTCTCTATGTTTTTGAACCTCTTATCGTAGAATCACCCATATAAACAATCTATCTCATTCTCCCTATTTATGTCCATCTAACAGCAGCAAACTTTGCAAGTTCGAGATCAATTTACGGTCTGGTAACAATAATTGACTGTCACGTGAACGCGACTACTAGGTTCAGCTGATTTTGCGCTCCAAGAAACATGTTAATAATTTACAACTGATTGTGGAAGAGGCTTTCGGTCAGTACCTGTTGATTACACGAACAAGTTAATAGAAACAGCGTCCGAAAATTTCCAGCATAATAGAAGACAACATTTAATCAGACACTGACAAAATTACGAAAAGGAGAAATGACCGCAAAACGGCAAAATGCAGTAACTGTAATTTTAAAGGAAGATTTAGAATTAATTAGAAATTATGCGCCAGTATGAATCGACTGCAAAATAATTAAAGTTTCATTGGTGAAAGGAAGGGGTGGATTAGAGACTGGAATTTCTCCCAGAGCATGTAAAAATTAATAGTATAAATACAGAAAATGTGCTAAAAATGCGTTAAAAACAAAACAAATTACAATTAATTAACCATAAATTTTCTCCATGTGCTCATAAAAAAAGGAAGGTTTCAAATAGCTGTAAGAGAAATTGAAATAACTTGATTTAAAACGAATATATTTAAGTATTTAGTCTATGCATGAAAAACGAAAAAATAAATACCCAAATTTATAAAAACGGACAAATTTTATTTAAGCATCAAAATGGTTAAGACACACACAAAAAAAGTAATAATACTGTTATGTCCAATTTTTCTTGATCAGACTTCTAAACATACAATAAACACTACAACAAATTTTCAAAAAGTAGAATAAAAAGAAATAAATAAAATAAAATAAAATAACTTACTAGTAGTTTTTAAGCCGGGAAGCGGCAGCACAGATAACCACCTCATTGAATTCATCGATGAATTTCTTGAATTAGTTAATATTCGAATTGCATATTAAACGTTTGCGCATTTTTATCTGTTGATTCCTAGGTTTAACATTTTATTCTCAAGAGAATAAACTTTTTTTTATTCTTAGTCCTCAATGTCCATACCTTGTGGTAACAGATAATCACCTCATTGAATTCATCGATGAATTTCTAGAATTAGTTAATATTCGAATTGCATATTAAGTGTTTACGAATTTTTAGCTGTTGATTCGTAGGTTTAACATTTTATTCTCAAGAGAATAAACTTTTTTTTATTTTCTCTCCTCAATGTCCATACCTTGTGGTAACAGATAACCACCTCATTGAATTCATCGATGAATTTCTAGAATTAGTTAATATTCGAATTGCATATTAAGTGTTTACGAATTTTTAGCTGTTGATTCGTAGGTTTAACATTTTATTCTCAAGAGAATAAACTTTTTTTTTATTTTCTGTCCTCAATGTCCATACGTTGTGGTAACAGATAACCACCTCATTGAATTCATCGATGAATTTCTAGAATTAGTTAATATTCGAATTGCATATTAAGCGTTTGCGCATTTTTAGCTGTTGATTCGTAGGTTTAACATTTTATTCTCAAGAGAATAAACTTTTTTTTATTCTCAGTCCTCAATGTCCATACCTTGTGGTAACAGATAACCACCTCATTGAATTCATCGATAAATTTCTAGAATTAGTTAATATTCGAATTGCATATTAAGCGTTTGCGCATTTTTAGCTGTTGATTCGTAGGTTTAACATTTTATTCTCAAGAGAATAAACTTTTTTTTATTCTCAGTCCTCAATGTCCATACCTTGTGGTTACAAGGTATGGACATTGAGGACTGAGAATAAAAAAACACAATGTTAAACCTACGAGTCAAACGTAAAAATATGGTTTTCAAATGTTTTCCATCAACATACGACTACGCAGACCCAATGCATTTTAATACGCAAATCCAGTTTTAACTAATTTTGGAATTTCAGCTGTGAATTCGATGAGCTGATTGCCTATGCTGCAGCATCCTGGTCTATAACTAGGAA
The DNA here is from genome assembly GCA_964019185.1 of Maratus speculifer. Lineage (NCBI taxonomy): Eukaryota > Metazoa > Arthropoda > Arachnida > Araneae > Salticidae > Maratus > Maratus speculifer. The sequence goes on along the minus strand of CAXHSM010000989.1, from coordinate 4,146 downwards.
TTAGCTACTCTATAGCTTATTTAAAAAAGACACATATACAGGAAAAGAGAAGGAGCAGCAATGCACGACACTTACAAAATGCGTCTTTTTTTGTGTGTGAATTTTTAAAATACAACGGTCTTTTTAATAATTAAAAGAATAGTAAGCTGCACAAAATAAATATAAATGTAAGGTTTTTTCACATACATTGATCTTATGTACACGCATTTTAAATGACTCAGTTGCATAAAATAACCTTTATGAAATTAAAACTTTTGATAGACGGAAAGAGAATAATAAGTCTTTCGCGCGTTGCGAATTTTTCGAATACAGCTTCTAATTACTGAAACTTAGAACTGCGGTATTTTTATCCCACTGACAAATTTGTCTGGATTTGTAATTCTCATCCATCAGCAGGAGGATCGTTGATGGAGGAACGTAGCAACCCAAAATGTTTTCTCGCCAATATTTTCGCCAATTAGAAAATGAAACAAACTTGGGTGCAAAACTCGGTAATTGACATTTTTTAATGTTTTTTTTTTTTTTTTTTTTTTTTTTTTGTAAATTTATTTAGCTACATATTAGGCGATATTTTAAAAGTATAAAGTTTGTTTTTAAATCAATATATGTCTGTATAGTTTTATGGTAAATTTTAAATGTGAATTTCATAACGAAGACTTTTAGAATATAAGTTTGATAAAACCAATATCAGAAAAAAAAAAAAAAAAAAAAAAATAGATTGTAAGTTAAGGTAATCTTGATAAGAAAACGAAGCATTCTTTGGGAAATATTTAACATCGGGATTTTACTTTAAAATAAAAATAGAATTGAAATACACACATTATGCCCCACATATAAATCAAAAGAAATTAATTTGATGCATAAATTAGTTTTCAAGAATTAAGTAACTATTTATATAATTTTTTGAACAATATGTATGTTCAGAAAACTTTTCTAAAGAACTGTTGAATATATCACTTTAAAATTTGTTGTGGTATCAGAAAATATACTATTAGAGATTAGTGAATAGTAAGAAGCAATCATTTTGGCTTAGTAGAAATAAGATTTAAAATATTTTACTAAAAGACTTAATAAATTTTCATTTATTTATTTATTTATTTTTCACTCAAACCATAATGTTGGATGTTTTTTTTTTTTTTTTTTTTCCTTTTAAGAGTTAGTTATACAGTTTTTCAACTTTTTACCTAAAACAGAATTTTAGAAAAGTATACAAAAGCATGAAAATGATAATAAATAAATAAATAAATAAATAAAATGAGTGTGATTGCAGATCATACAGAGAGTTTCGTTTAATATCTCTTTTAAAGCCCTTTATCCATAAAATAATAAATGAAAATTGGTGATTTTTAATTATTAAAATCTTATGTAAATGCCAGCACTTTATATTTAATTAAACAACATCTCTTGACGTGTAATATACGCTATATGTTTTCCCAATAGATGGCAATGCCAAAAAGATGTCAAAATTTTCTTTTATTGAAATAATACCTATAATTAATCCAAAATCACATGTCCTACCAGTGGCTGAAAGTTTCTACTTTCGAAACTGATAGATGGCATGTGCTGGGTTTCAACCCATTTGCGGCCGTCGGCCTAATCGTTTGGAATTTTTCGTGGTTTTCTTCCATATCCTCGAATTTCCTTGCGTAAATACGGGTTAGGTTCCCTTAGAAAGACCCCCCCCCCCCCACTGAGGACACTCTCCCCCTTAGGGCCCATATCCCTCACGTTGATAATTGGCCATCATAAACGCAAACAAACAAACAAACCAAAATCACATTTTAAAGGGTTTTTTTCCATTAATAATTAAAAATATTTTCAATTCCTCTTTCAATTATTAGAGCTATTTGAGAATCATAAGAAAAGAAGTATAAAAGTAAAAACTGAATAATAAAAAAGAAATAAATTTATTACATAAGTAATTTACTAAAAAACAACAACAACAACAACAACAACAAAAAAAAAAACTAAAATGTATTTTACAGATATATTTCTTTAAATTTCTTATATTCTCATTTAAAATCCAAAATAATTTATTTATTTATAATTTTTGTTAAATAACTCAAATTAAGTATTTATAAAATTGAAAAATGGTCATAAAATCATGATATGTATATAAGTATAAGGGTAAAAATAGTTTAAATAATAATAAAAATAATATAAATCCTTAAATTGGCAAAAATATGAAATCTCTTTTAATTAAATCCATATTAATATGAAAATTTCAACTTCCAGCATCGGGGTTTTAAGTACGAATCTTCTGTTTACTAACGTGATGCTTCTCTTCCAAGATATGGTGTCTACACGGAAAACATTGAAATTAAGGTTCTATTTTGAAATTTAAATCGCAAAAATGAACGGGTGACATTGAAAAAATTAATTTCATTAAAGTAATAGACTTTTTAAAAATTTTACAATTTGTCGTATGACAAGAGGTATTCAGCTGTAAGCACACAAAATTTGAACTCTCTGACTTATACAATTTCTCTGTACGGACTCTGTGACGGACGGACAGACAGACAGAGGAGTGAGATGAATGAGAGGAATAAGGTTTCGTCAGATGAACGTAAGCATAAAAATGATTTCGAAAAAAAGGAAAATAATAATAATAATAATAATAATAATAATAATAATATATGTACACATGCAATGCTTAATAAATATTTTTTTAAACCTTTCAGCACCATAATCTTTTAGGTCCATAATAATTTAGCACCATAATATTTTAGCATGCTTAAAGTACATTATTTTAAAACCTTTCAGCACCATAATCTTTTAGGTCCATAATCATTTAGCACTGTATTCTTTTAGCATTACTTTTAGACCGATAGTTAAAAATTAAAAAAATTAAACATTTTTATTTTGTTTGTGTTCCATGTGCCTTTAAGGCTTGTTCTCAATTGCTCTGGTCAACAAACACAAAACGTTCTGACACATTTACAAATTCATTTTTTTTTTTTTTTTTTTTTTTTAAGAGAAAGATATAAAATTGGGAAGCATGACTATGAGGTAATTACGAATAGAACTTTGTTTTCCATTTTATGACAATTAAATTACTTATCGAGTTATAAGCGATTTCGATCACGTGATCACACATTTTTCTCCCTTTGTAAGACTGGTTTTTCTGCTTTGGTTGGATAGTATTTGAAGTATATAAATTTCTAAAATTTTTCAAATTTTTTAGCATTAATTTTGAAAATTTAATGAATTTTAATTAGTAAATTATTTCCATAACAAACTAAAACTATAAATTAATTATGGCATAGCTGATGTGATACGATAAGGACTTCTTAAAATGCCAAAAAATTTAGATTCCTTTTATTATGGTGTTTTAAGAAGTTCTTTTTGACCTTAACTCTATAAATAATTAGATAAATTTAATACAGTGATGGATATTGATTGGTATAGTAATGTAAGTACAGTTAGTTACGTTTTGACCTCACTAATCGAAAGCATCACGAATATGGACCTAAATTTTAATTTGGTTCAAAACGCCAACTTTGACGGTTTGCTCTAAAAGATCTATTGCATTTGGAAAAGAAAGAAAAATGCATACCGCTAATTTCATGCATTTCTGAACATAAATAAATTAAAAGTTATGCCACAATGAAGCTTTTTAGATTTAAGAGCACCCTTAGGGGGACTGAGACGTATGCGATAGCTAAGAAGTCGGAAATTCAGGCTATTCTTTTAAAGCCTATATCTCGTTCAAATATGCATGCTTTACTATGATTTTTTAAAAATATTAGTTCAGTGAGAATTCTATAAATATTTTAAGATAAAAATATGCTATTTGGGTTTAAAGATAAATTTAAAACAAGAATGTAAACAAATGTATTTTTTTACGTATTTAACCTTCCAGTTCTCTTAAGGGAGACCCGTAAGAAAAAACCCAAAATTTTATTATTGATTTTAAAGTAATGAATTTTGGTGTACTACTTAAGAATCATTTTGTAAGGAATAATTAGCAAAAAAATTCACTTTTTATTAAAAAGTATATTTTTTATGGGGATTTTTATGATATTTTTTTTGTCGAAAAATACACTTTTTAAAATTACTACTCCTCATTCAATTTTTAATATTTTGGTATTACTAAAATTTCTTAAATAGTGTTATAGTATACAGAAAAGAACTAAAGAGAGATAT
>CAXHSM010000988.1:0-17000 GCA_964019185.1 Maratus speculifer | reverse complement strand
ATTCCGTTACATTATGGTCAATGAGGGAAAAAGTTTCAAATACATTTTAATCGTTTGAAATTTAAAATATGTAATTATTACATAAATTTGTCGGGTCACTTCAAATTTTATGAAAATCGGTGTCATAGATCAATAACAGGGCCAATCAAAAAACTTCCGTTACATTACGGTCAATGGGGAAAATTTTTTCAAATGCATTTTAATGGTGTTACACTCATTCGAACACAATAAAATTGATATGAATCTATGGAGTACATATTATAATGTACATTTTGCACAAACTGTGGTGCAAAGAACATTTGTTATTGATTTACAAGGCCACACAAAAGTATTCTATTACATAATAGTATAGCGAGTACATTGTTTGGTGCGCGTTTTAATTAAACTATTTCACAATTTATGAATATGATATACGTTGCTAAGGTGTAATAAAAGTTACTATTCATTTATATTTACAGGGCCACAGAAAATATTTCGACCACTACACTGTATACGAAGTACTGCCTATTATAATAGCAAGATCTGAATATTTTTAAAACTTCGTTATCAGACGAACGCACCTCATTTGCTATGCTTTACGTGCAATTTCCAATTTGTTATTTCATAATTATGTATTGCCATATTTTCATAATTATGTATATAAATGAATATGTGAGTGAAAAAAAAATTCAAATCGTTTTTAATATTTACCCAATCGGAGCAATCTTTAACAAGTTGGAAATTGCACGTAAAGCGTAGCAAATGAGGTGCGTTCGTTGATAACGAAGTTTTAAAATATTCAGATCTTGCTGATATAGTAGAGCGTACTTTGGATACAGTACAGTGGTCGAAATCTTTGTGTTCCTGTAAATATGCAGGGAGTAATTTTTATTATACTTCATTAGCGTATATCTTATTCATAAAATGTGAAGTAGTTTAATATAATTAAAACACTCCCTAAACAATGTTTCCCCGTATAACATTTTTTAGTGGAATACATTTGTGTGGCCCTGTAATTTAATAATAAATATTCTTTGCATCACAGATTGTACAAAATGTATTTTTAGTACATATTTCATAGATTCATGTCAATTCTGTTATATTCAAATGAGTGTAACACCATTAAAATGCATTTGAAACTTTTTTCTCCATTGACCGTAATGTAACGGAATACTTTTGATTGTCCCTGTAATCGATCAATGCATCCGATTTTCATAACATTTGAAATGACTCGACAAAATTATGTAATAAATATATGTTTTAAATTTCAAACTATTAAAATGCATTTGAAACTTTTTTCCCCAATGACCGTAATGTAACGGAATCCTTTTGATTGTCCCTGTAATTGATCTATCCATACGATTTTCAAAAAATTTGAAATGACTCGACAAAATTATGTTATAAATATACGTTTTAAATTTTAAACGATTAAAATGCATTTGAAACTTTTTTCCCCATTGACCGTAATGTAACGGAATCCTTTTGATTGTCCCCGTAATTGATCTATCCATCCGATTTTCATAAAATTTGAAATGACTCGACAAAATTATGTAATAATTATGTATTTTAAATTTCAAACGATTCGGTTGGGTAGTTTTTGCGTTGTTATATGCGGACGGACAGACAGACAGACAGACGGACGGACTGAGCGACAACAATAGGTGCTACGTATTTACATAATTACGAACGCACCTAAAAAAACTCGCTGCATCGTTGTCTGTCAAATGGAATTACGCGCGCATCGCTTCTCTGTCACTCTCAATGGTCGCGCAGAAAACTGAACATCTTAAATCTAGGCAACCATGGATTCAACACACTTTTTGATAAGGCAACCTAATACGGTTGGATTGGGAATGAAATAAGCTTTCATTTGATGTGTAATTCGATTAAATAACTTATGAGAGTATATTAACAGCGGTTATTTACCTGTTTATACCTGGTAACCCCATGGTTGGCAACATGGGAGAGCAGACAACCTGCATTTTTTCAATTCCTTGGGGTATATTCTCTCAGTAACAAATGGGTGAAGTTGATCAACAAAGTTTCATTAAACATATTATTGTTTAACATTATCGGTACGTGATTTATCTAGGCAACCTATGAGCGATGCATCAATTGTATCATTACCTAGCATAAATTCTTTATTCTGATTAAATAAGAAATGAGGGTATATATTTCTTACACTGGATCTCCTACAACAAGCTTGTATCCATGTTCCAAATGATATTTTCTTAAAGTTCTTTCCTCGAATCCTACTGGTAGGATTTCAGAAATCTGGACCATAAAATTTAACCTTTTCCGCCTTATATAAAAATAGTTTTTTTTCGATCTTTATCCCGTGACATTAAATTTTCAATCTGTTCAAATCTTTAATTTCGATGAAATTTCAAGAGTTTTCATTTATCAATTCCTTGAATTTGACAATGTAATTTAATTTTAAGCCTTTCCAATATTGACACATACATCTGTTTCCCAATTTTGTTGGAAATTCAATAAACGGAAAAGTTTATTTGAATTGTAAAATAATGCATTTAGGTGTTTAAAATGTTTCACCACCACCACCACCACCAACAACAAAAATTTAGACTTGCAACCACCTTTATAAAATAAAACCTTTTTTTTTTTTTTTTTTTTTTTTTTACTTCCTTAGCTTAATTTTTTTTCATGCAGAATCTTTAAAGAAATTGCAAGTACCAACACAAAACATAATTTGTATACCTCTTCTTTTAATAAAATTGTAAGCACTGATGCAAGCACAATTTATTTAAACAACAATAATAAACTAGCAAAAGCCATGCTTTGTTTGGATTCGCGAAGCATGATTTTATAAAACAGATATTTGAAAGTAACAATATTTTTTTTATTATTATTTTTGCATCTTTATTAAACAAAACGTTATTTTATGTTTTGGCGCATTTTAATTTTTTATTTATGATGTACAACTGGCATAATAAGATATTTTTGAAGCAAACTTTTACAATTTTTTTTTAAATTTTCAACTAAAAGCTCTTTTAAAGATGTTTTTACAATTCTCTCTCTCTCTCTCTCCATCTCATCCTCTGTGAGATCGAATTTGTAGTGTATATGGCACGGAGCGCCATTTATACTAACATGATCTTTATTGTTTTTACAATTTCAAATAGCCACTGGTGTTTTTTAATTGTTTGAAATATGCATGTTTCCAATCTTTGTAATCAACATCCGATAATCTTTGATAGCTATTTTAGAATAATATATTTGAAGAAAGCTTGAAGAAAGTTACTTCTTCAAAATCCTATTTTCTGGAAAAAACATTTGAAATCTGCTTTCGTTAATGCTATGAATTTTTAACTGTAAAACATTTTATTTTAATTTCTTCGTTTTTATACATGTTAGCGTATGAGAATTGCTGTAATTCTCTCCGCGTGGGAGAACTTTTTACTTTCTGCGAATGGCAACTCAATTAATGGAATTACCTTTTAACGAAGCGCTCTCTCATTCTCGCAGTGACGTTTTCACTAATAATTATTGTTGTGTTTGCGAACTTATTAGTCTTATTTTTCTATAAAATCCTTCTGATTAATGAGTCGATATTATTTAGCCACAATACGACCTTCGCAAAAATATTTATAAAGAGCTTGAACCAACAACTTCACGCAGATCTTTTAGTTTTTCATTTATATAACAAATTTAAGAATTAATTTTATTTGTTTACAATTATTTTGTTGCCAGTTTACAAAAAAAAAAAAAAAAAAAAAAAAAAAAAAAAAAAATTATAATACAATTCTTTTAAAATGTTTAAGTTTCATCTGTGCAAACGATTTTGCGGGATAATGAAAACATGTTTTATTTAATAAATTAATCATGATTCTATCTATAATTATTTACTCCATGATTTAAACTTTTTTTTCTGAAAATATACGCGTTTCATTTTTTATTTATTTGCTAAAATGCGTCCGTATTGGAAATGCATGTAAAATAAATTAATTAAAATAATAATTTTTTTAACGTTTTACTGTAAAAAAAATTATATTCTGCAAATCTACAGATCATAATTTATTTTTGTGTTTAATTTGAAGTTAAAATATTGAATAGTTTTTTTGTAAAGCGTACGACAAATTGTAATTTGAGTGGACTAGTAGAGGATTCGCTTCGCTCATCCTAATAATGCACATTTAAAAAAAAAAAAGTTATAATTTTTTATCATCCATTTTTATAATTAAAGAAAGAAAGAAAAATCACGTGTCACACCCACATTACGATACCCTTTGCAGCACTTACAGAATACTATAATGAAACTTCACTATTTAATGACATAAAAGCTTTTTTCAGCAGTTACAAAATCTTTAGTTTAAACAGAACAAAGTTTATACAGAAGTCTATAAAAATTCGATTTTTTTAAAGCAGCACTATATGTTTTTTATAAGATTTATATATACACCGTTTGCTAAAATTTAATTCAGCTATAAATGCAAACACACTTGAAAATTTATTTTCAACATTTATACCGATATATACAGAGCCCGATCAAGCTGAAGTTGGGCCCAGGGCCTGTTAAAAAATTGGGCCCCCCTACCTACCCATTTTCGGCGATACTTTCACATAAAAAAGATTTATTTGATGAGTTGACAAAGTTGTTTGGGTTAAAAGTGCCTAGGATAAAAACTTCTAAATATTTTATTGAATCATTCAGACTGTTTAAATTTTACGTTTCATATTTTATAAAACAATATTATTCGAAAAGTATTTGATTAAGGGAAAAAAATCAGCCACATAATTTCTGGGCCCCTGAAATTGGTGGGCCCAGGGCTAAGGCCCCGGAGGCCCATGCATTAATCGGGCCCTGGATATATATTACACTACATACGATTTACAAATTTTTATATGCTCTACATATTAGGCTAAAATTTAATTCATATAGGAAAAGCATAACACAACGAAAATAACACTTTTAGAATTTACTACCTGTAGACAGTAATGTATTCAGGTTTTAGCGTAGCCCTGTATATGAATCTATTTATATATGTCAACATATCTTGGTACATACTAACTAAATATATTTAAGTTTTAAAATTCATAACTCAATTAAAAAAATCTCTAATCAATTTAATCTCATAGACATGCATTCCTATATATCTATCATCGCTCTGAGCAACACTAGGACATCTAGTAGTAATCGAACGCATCTGACTTACTGCTATGGAAATCTGTGTATGCATCTAGTAGAACAGTGCGGATTCTTTTATAAAATACATCTGAGAATACAGTTTCTCACCGCAGTAAATCAGACATCTCATTTCTTATTATTACTAGACATCCATATTGATGAACTAATACTCTGTAGTAAGTCAATTGTAACATAAATCAACTATAGCCTGTTTAATTTTTCAACAGGTCACAGATACATATGTTGTAATGTGGAATTGTAAAACTCTACAGTAAGCATTGTAAAAAGCCATTTATAACAAGAGCAACTGGTGGATTGATCTGCTTCTCGGGATTGCACTATCATTCTAAAGCTTAAGCTGAGTTTTCGAGGTGGTCATCCCCCTTGTTGCCCTGAGGCAACGATATGACCTGTAGAATTTATACACATTACGTCATATTCCAAAATTTGGATAAGCATTAACACGCATATCACAAGCAAAAACAAATTTGCAACCATGATTATTATTATTATTATTTTGTTTGTGTGTCTTTGTAAATTCTATGCATTCCATATTCTAAAGTAAACATTTTGTAGTGCACCTCAGCAATGCACATCAATTTCATTATATTTGAATTATAGTGATATCATAAAAATATACTGCAAATTATTTCCCCTTATAATTCATACTGCAACAGAATTATCATGCATGCCTTCGTAAATGAAGTTTAAACGTATGCACTCCAAATTCAACTGAAAGAATGTTCAATATCATCTCATTAATGTATATCGTTGCAGTTCGATGGAGTGTAACTTTAATAAAAGAGACCGCAAACAATTTTCACCCATAAGCGATAATGTATCAGAATTTTTTTGCATATCTTTGTAAACGAACTTTAAATGAGGCATGTTACATATTCAATAAAGAATGTTGTATGGTAAACCTAAGTGACATATACCAAGCACATGGTAATTTAAGTATATTTACCTGAGTTCAGAACCCGGCAGACAAACCGAACTTCCATAAACATTTTTCAAATACGTTGGAAAATGTTAAAAATAAATACATAATAAAAAGTTACACATAATTTATAAGTTAAAATTTATATAATTATTTTGCCTATAATTTTAAATGTATGCGATGGAAATTATATATAGTTCCTTTGTGTTTATTAAATAACATAATACTTAGTGGTTTTATAGATTCGTCACACAAAGTATGTTTATCACATTAAATCAACAATGTTTTGTGATGCTTTATTTATTTATTTATTTTTTTACTTTACACAATTTTATACGTGTTCTTTAGCTGGAAATATTTTTTTTATGACAACAAATAAATAATGCCTGTTTCATGATAATCTCTCTGTATAGAAGAAGAAAATGCGGATATATTTAACGCAAAAATCGAACAAATCATTAATTTACAACATACCGTTTTGGATGATTTTGAAAAATTACAACCCAAAAACTAATAAGCAGCAGTTCAAATAAGGATCTTAATAAAGGGTCATTTTATTCTATGATGTGGATCATGAGTTAGAGCAGTCACAAATTATTATTACATATACATGTGCGTACAGACAGACTATAGATTCACGGACAGACATTTTATAGAAACAATCAAATCTTGTTCAGAAGCTTCTAAAACATATATATCCGTCGAAAATATAAATCATTATTTTTTAGGGATCCAGTAACTTCTTGCATAAATATAAAGGTCGCCCAAATAAAAGTGGCATTGCTGTAATAACTCCGCCATTTGAAGAAAAAGATGACTGAGGATACTCCTATAGAAGGAGTATTAGGAATGAACGAATGGATAGCGTCAGATCTCATCAGATGCATGTGTGATAGCGTGGGAACACGTTAAAAGGCATCGTTCGCATCGTAGATGTCTCCAGATAATCTCAACGCGAAATTGTGCAATGTTTAACAGCAGAAAATGCGAGTGCCAGTGAAATCTATCATCTATTGCAAAAGGTGTATGACAGGCAGTGTATGTTATACAGATCCCGATGGTGTAGAGATTTTCGAAATAGAAGCAGTGCTGGCGACAGGTCACGATCTTGTTAAGCACATGTGGTCTTCTTCTATTACGAAAATCCCTGCACCATCGGAATACCGATCTGCGTAACATACACTTTGTGCCATACACATTTTACATTCGATAATAGATTTCACTGGCACTCACATTTTCCACTATTAAAATTTGTATGGTAGCGCATTGACATCGCTTAGAGGCATCCATGATGCGAACGATGCCTTTTGACTTGCTCCCACGCTATCAAACACGCATCTGGCGGAATCTGGCGATGCCGCATGCATTTTCAACAAAATGTCGCTCATATAATCTCAAACATTTTATCACTATTTCTATTCTGAAAAATTTCACGAAAGTTTGTGGATATTTTTTATAAGTCGAAGAAAGCAAATTATGACTAAATACAATACAGTATTTTATGGAATTTTATGCAATATAAATCGATATTATTTAAATTTAGAACTTCGTGAATTTGAATCCAAAGGAAATAAATGAAGGACTCGAATAGTAAAACATCGTAATTGACATTTTTGATTTTTTCTTACTTTTCACGTAAACTTATTTAACTGCATCCTAGCAACCTTTTAAAAGTACAAAGATTATTTTTCCCTTAATTTATGCAGTGATAGTAAAATATAAATTTATTTGCTAAGACTTTTTACATGCATAAAAGTCGAATAAAATGATATATATCAGACAAATAAATAATGCACATAAGTTAACTTAAACCCTTTCTAAATAAATCAGCTGTTAGACCAGGAAGCGGCAACACAGACAATCACCTCATCGAGTTCACGGATGAAATTCCTAAATTAGTCAAAAATTGATATACATTTTAAAAGCAATCGGTCTGCTAAGCCATATCTTGGTGTAAAATACATGAAAACCCGAATTTAGGGGTTGACTTGTAGATTTATAACTGTGTCTTTCCTGCTCGTCTTCCATGTTTTCATGTCTTTGGGTGCTGGAAAACACAATGGTAAACCTAAGAGTCAGCTGCTAAATCAGAGTGTTTTCCACCAAGATATGACTTGGCAGACCGATCGCGTTACAATATGCGAATCGAGTTTTAACTAATTTTAGAAATTCCGCAGTGAACTCGATGAGGTAACTATCTGTGCTGCCACCTCCTGGTCTATGTTTTAGAGGTAGAAATCATGATAAGTATAAGCAATACACTATAACAAGAAGTATAACATACAACATAACAAGAAGTTTAACAATACAATATCATAATAAGTATAATAATTCAATATTGTAATAAATATCACAATACAATATCACAATAAGTGAAGTATAGAGTACCACATAAAACGAACAAAGTTTGTAATTTTGTTTAGAAAATTTAAATCTTGAATGGTGTCTCGAAACTTTCTGCTTGTTAATTACATTCTTTTACACAGAAAGCTCTTCAACTATTTCTTTATTTGCTTCTTTAGAATATACCATTCGTCGTACTTCATTAAAAACTTACTTTAATCTATATTTCAAATGTATGCTTGGCTAAAAATAAATGTTTTAGTATGCAAAAAGAAAAAATAATAATGTTTTATGTTGTTAACACATTGAAAAACTTTCCTTTTTTTATTTCTTTGAAAAAAGAACCTATGTTCCAAGGAAAATAAAGACTCCATTGTATTCACCATCTCAGCTTTCACAAACTCATTTATTAAACGCATAAAATCAATAATATGATTTATGATGTTTCATCATGATTGTGGTGGTTACTCCATACCCCCCCATATGTTTAGTTTAATTCAATTTTATTAGCCATTTTATTTCATATCACCTTCCTTTTTATTAATGTTCTCAATTTAAATTTAATTTCGGTTTCGCTTATTTTCATTTCGTCGCCTGTAATGTTTTCTTTCTTGCTTAGCTTTCGAATGTTCCAAGCCGGTAAAATTCTGTTTGAAATCATTCCTTCCGGTTTTAAATTTGTTCGAGAACATTCTCGCTAGTTCTTTTGGGTGGAACTTCCGTTTATTCGGACACACCCCTAGCCTATCAAATTAAATTTCACAGGTGACGTATTTCTAGCCGTTAAGTACATGGCCACCGGCTTTGGCCTCCCCTCTTAAGATGGTTATCAATTTTATTCTTATTAGTTACATATCTTTTCATACTGTATATTGTAATTTGGCTTAGTTTTTCCTCACCCCCTCTGTTGCTCACTGCCAAATTGGCGTGTTTTGCATTTACAATAACCCTTTCTCTTTTTCCCCTGGGCTCGCGGCCACCTGCGTCAGTTGCGCCGATAGACACCTGCTGTGATGGATGCAGTCGTATGATTGAAAGTTTTTAGTGTAATTTCGGGGCCGAGGTGCTCCCCCGTTAACGAAGGATGGAACGGTTTTTTTTTGTTATGTTGAGATTATTACGATGCTGATTTTTAAGTGCGGCAAAGAAAAAGTGCTGCCCTCAAAATGCATCTAGGAAAGTGATGTTGATTTCTGTTAAGCAACGAGGAGCAAACCTTTTGTTTCAAAGGATCCTGAAAGTATTTTTGTTGTGCACTCTGTTTGGATATGCGTATTAAATAAGGTGACGTCGTGAAGCCTTTTATGTGTTGCTCTATTGATGCCACTTTTAACTAAAGAAGGTTGTCGACATGTTTATTCTAAATAGTTTTATTCTTCATCTTTTCGTCTAAAATTTTCGTCAAATATTTTTGTGATTAATTCTTCAATTGTGCTTTTATATGTTCTCAATCCTCTGAAAAAACAAGCAGAGGTGAAGAACGTGTGCTTTAAGAGGTGAACATTTTTTCTTTCATCAAATGAAGATATTTGATTCTCATAAAGTTTTTACTTCATTATTTTGCCCAATTTTATATATATAATTTTTGATTACTCACGGGGCGTTATGAAGAAAATATTGGTTTGTATCTATGCAATATGAAGTATAATATATTTTGTTTTTTTTGAAAGTTCATATTATGAAAGTTGCTCTTTTTCAAGAAGAAATAATATTATATTCTCCTTTTATGTCATGAGAAAATTTATAATTTACATCCTGTTGAGATATCTAAATTATATTATTGACAAAGAATTTTTATTGCTTAGAGATAGCAATTGTTGTGATTAGCATATATTATGATATGGTTTTTCTTATGAAGAGAGAGATTAATATGTACGAGTCAAAATAATATAAATATGTGAAGAAATATTTATTCATGAAAAAAGTAAAACAAGTTCTTCATGAAATAAAAATAGTTTTCTTCAAATTTTGTGTGCATAATAATTTATTGTGCCTATTGTCTGGATTTATTTGTCATCAACATCCAAGGACTTGACAGGTAACTTTTTTTACCTTTTCAATTTTATATTTTTTAACTTTATGTTTGACATTTTATGTCATCATGGATAAAGAATATTTTTATTGTTTTTTAAGTGAAGTAAGGATGGTCACGTGGGTCGTTTGCAGGCCACCATTCTCCGCGATGTGCTGTCATTATCACGATCACTTTGGCCTAATTGTGGGTAGAGGCAAATAAAAAGTGCTTTCTCCACTTTCAAATCATTCCTTCCGGTTTTAAATTTGTTCGAGAACATTCTCGCTAGTTCTTTTGGGTGGAACTTCCGTTTATTCGGACACACCCCTAGCCTATCAAATTAAATTTCACAGGTGACGTATTTCTAGCCGTTAAGTACATGGCCACCGGCTTTGGCCTCCCCTCTTAAGATGGTTATCAATTTTATTCTTATTAGTTACATATCTTTTCATACTGTATATTGTAATTTGGCTTAGTTTTTCCTCACCCCCTCTGTTGCTCACTGCCAAATTGGCGTGTTTTGCATTTACAATAACCCTTTCTCTTTTTCCCCTGGGCTCGCGGCCACCTGCGTCAGTTGCGCCGATAGACACCTGCTGTGATGGATGCAGTCGTATGATTGAAAGTTTTTAGTGTAATTTCGGGGCCGAGGTGCTCCCCCGTTAACGAAGGATGGAACGGTTTTTTTTTGTTATGTTGAGATTATTACGATGCTGATTTTTAAGTGCGGCAAAGAAAAAGTGCTGCCCTCAAAATGCATCTAGGAAAGTGATGTTGATTTCTGTTAAGCAACGAGGAGCAAACCTTTTGTTTCAAAGGATCCTGAAAGTATTTTTGTTGTGCACTCTGTTTGGATATGCGTATTAAATAAGGTGACGTCGTGAAGCCTTTTATGTGTTGCTCTATTGATGCCACTTTTAACTAAAGAAGGTTGTCGACATGTTTATTCTAAATAGTTTTATTCTTCATCTTTTCGTCTAAAATTTTCGTCAAATATTTTTGTGATTAATTCTTCAATTGTGCTTTTATATGTTCTCAATCCTCTGAAAAAACAAGCAGAGGTGAAGAACGTGTGCTTTAAGAGGTGAACATTTTTTCTTTCATCAAATGAAGATATTTGATTCTCATAAAGTTTTTACTTCATTATTTTGCCCAATTTTATATATATAATTTTTGATTACTCACGGGGCGTTATGAAGAAAATATTGGTTTGTATCTATGCAATATGAAGTATAATATATTTTGTTTTTTTTTGAAAGTTCATATTATGAAAGTTGCTCTTTTTCAAGAAGAAATAATATTATATTCTCCTTTTATGTCATGAGAAAATTTATAATTTACATCCTGTTGAGATATCTAAATTATATTATTGACAAAGAATTTTTATTGCTTAGAGATAGCAATTGTTGTGATTAGCATATATTATGATATGGTTTTTCTTATGAAGAGAGAGATTAATATGTACGAGTCAAAATAATATAAATATGTGAAGAAATATTTATTCATGAAAAAAGTAAAACAAGTTCTTCATGAAATAAAAATAGTTTTCTTCAAATTTTGTGTGCATAATAATTTATTGTGCCTATTGTCTGGATTTATTTGTCATCAACATCCAAGGACTTGACAGGTAACTTTTTTTACCTTTTCAATTTTATATTTTTTAACTTTATGTTTGACATTTTATGTCATCATGGATAAAGAATATTTTTATTGTTTTTTAAGTGAAGTAAGGATGGTCACGTGGGTCGTTTGCAGGCCACCATTCTCCGCGATGTGCTGTCATTATCACGATCACTTTGGCCTAATTGTGGGTAGAGGCAAATAAAAAGTGCTTTCTCCACTTTCAAATAAACATAACAATGATTTTTTTTTTTTTACTCATGCAATTTTAAGCATGTTTGTTAGCTAGAAGACAATGGGTATTACATAACAATATCTCTTCAGTAGATGAGCAAGCAGTTTCATAGATAAAAAAGAAATATTTATTTTCTTTGCATTCAAACTCGTGAAATTGTTAAATGTAGCAGTATAAAATGTTATTACTTAAAATTATTCACAATATCGATATTATTATTTTTAAAACATGATAATTTTTTTAAATATTGCTTGAAAAAAAAAAAACAATATTGTTAAGAAAATAGAAGAGACAGAGAGAACGAGATTTTCAATATATATATTAAGGGATCAGTTTACCTCAAAATTGATCGAAAAATCGATTTTTCTCTTCTTATTATAGAAAAGCATGTTTAATTATGAATATTTTGACACCACATTTTTAGGGTTTCGCTCATCTGAGGAAACTCTATTCGTCTCTGTCCTCTGTCTGTTCGTCAAGAGTCCACACACAAAACCTGTATAAGTCAGAGACTTCAAATTTTGTGTGTTTAGCTGATGACTCGTGTCATATGATAAATAATAAAATTTTGAAAAAGTCTATTATTTTAATTAAATTATTCCTGTCTTCTATCTTCAATAGAAGGAACTATTGTAATCGGAATTTTTTTTTCGCCTTCCGGTTTTCGACGGATTTACACGTTTTAGGGGTCAGAGTTACCAAAAAACATGTTTTTACAAAATGTCTATCTGTCCGTGTGTGTGTGTGTGTCCATATGTCGCCATTCTACCATCAAAAAGTGTATGAAAAAATGCATAAAATTAAACCAATTTTTTTTTTATTTATTTATTTATTTATTTTTTTTTTTTTTTTTTTTTTTTTGGCTGTGGCAAGCAGGTTCTTTTTCAATTTTGAAATATTCCACCGGAAGAGGGCGCAGCAATAACAATTTTTATGCCATTTTCAGTATTGTACCGACTAAAAGTTTACGAAGTTATGCATCGAATTGAACCAATTTTTTTGTGTAAGTATATGGCTATAGCTAGTTTGTTCTCCCTGAATTAAAAAAAAAATCCGCCGGAAGGGGGCGATATCGATTATATTGCAATAGCTATTTTTATGCCATTTTCAATATTTTACCACAGAAAAGTGTATTAAAGCTACGCATACAATTGAATGAAATTTTTGTATAAGTGTTTGACTATGGTCAACAGATCCTTCCTGATTTTGAAAAAAATCCGCCTGAAGGAGGCACTATAATCACGATGTCTCTGTCATTTTATTTATTTTACCATTAAAGAGTGTTTGATATTATACATACGATTGAAATAATTTTTTTTGTATATAATTTTTTTGGAGTATGGCGAGTAGATCCTTCCTGAATTAAAAAAAAAAAAAAAAATCTGTCTATCGCTTTAATTGTTCGGCAGCTAGTGCAGGTACGAGATACGAAAACTCGTTTTTAGCTCACAGGCTATCATAGCCTGAGAGCTTATGTGCCCGTCCGTTCTGTATGTATGTGCGTATGTGCGTAACGCGATAACTCATGATAAAAATATCGGATCCACTTGAAATTTTGTATGTAGGTATATCCTGACAAGGCGCTTCCCTGATTAGTTTTTGGAGTTCATTCGATATGTATAAGAGGGGGAATGGGGGGCTCATGCCCCCCGTTAGTTGATATAAATGGGATTTTCATGCAGAATTAAGTTTTCGTTCAAAATTTAGATTAGGATCATTCTGATGAGGCGATTCCGTGACTGTTATTAGGTGTTCATTGAATAAGTATAAATAGGAGGACAGGGGTTCTAATGCCCCCCCCCCTTAATTTATAGAAATGGGATTTTCATGCAGAATTAAGTTTTCGTTCAAAATTTAGATTAGGATCATTCTGATGAGGCGATTCCGTGACCGTTATTAGGTGTTCATTGAATAAGTATAAATAGGGGGAACAGGGGTTCTAATGCCCCCCCCCCCCCGTTAGTTGATATAAATGGGATTTTCATGCAGAATTAAGTTTTCGTTTAAAATTTAGATTAGGATCATTCTGATAAGGCGATTCCGTGACTGTTATTAGGTGTTCATTGAATAAGTATAAATAGGGGGAACAGGGGCTCTAATCCCCCCCCCCGTTAGTTAATATAAATGGGATTTTCATGTAGAATTAAGTTTTCGTTCAAAATTTAGATTAGGATCATTCTGATGAGACGATTCCGTGACTGTTATTAGGTGTTCATTGAATAAGTATAAATAGGGGGAACAGGGGCTCTAATGCCCCCCCCCCCGTTAGTTGATATAAATGGGATTTTCATGCAGAATTAAGTTTTCGTTCAAAATTTAGATTAGGATCATTCTGATGAGACGATTCCGTGACTGTTATTAGGTGTTCATTGAATAAGTATAAATAGGGGGAACAGGGGTTCTAATCCCCCCCCCCCCCCGTTAGTTGATATAAATGGGATTTTCATGCAGAATTAAGTTTTCGTTCAAAATTTAGATTAGGATCATTCTGATGAGACGATTCCGTGACTGTTATTAGGTGTTCATTGAATAAGTATAAATAGGGGGAACAGGGGTTCTAATCCCCCCCCCCCCGTTAGTTGATATAAATGGGATTTTCATGCAGAATTAAGTTTTCGTTCAAAATTTAGATTAGGATCATTCTGATAAGGCGATTCCGTGACTGTTATTAGGTGTTCATTGAATAAGTATAAATAGGTGGAACAGGGGCTCTAATCCCCCCCCCCCGTTAGTTGATATAAATGGGATTTTCATATAGAATTAAGTTTTCGTTCAAAATTTAGATTAGGATCATTCTGATGAGACGATTCCGTGATTGTTATTAGGTGTTCATTGAATAAGTATAAATAGGGGGAACAGGGGTTCTAATCCCCCCCCCCGTTAGTTGATATAAATGGGATTTTCATGCAGAATTAAGTTTTCGTTCAAAATTTAGATTAGGATCATTCAGATGAGGCGATTCAGTGACTGTTATTAGGTGTTCATTGTATAAGTATAAATAGGGGGAACAGGGGTTCTAATGCCCCCCCCCTTAATTTATATAAATGGGTTTTTCAAGCAGAATTTTCAGATTTCGTTCAAATCTCTGAATAGTTTTGGAAGTTTAATGGTTAAGTATAAAAGAGGGGGATAACTCCTTTTAAATTATATAAATGCTAAATGGGTTTTTATTAAGAATTATCTAATTTGCTCTGAATTTTGGATATAGATTTTTTATATGATAAAGCATGTCTTTGATAGTATAGGAGGTTCAATGATTAAGTATAAAAAAAGAGGAAAGAAGAGAGCTGTTTCCCTTTCTTAATTTTTTAACGGAATTAACCCTTGAAAATATAAGGCTTTAATGTACAATTAGTATTTGTAGCCTGTGAGCTCAATGCCATCAGTTTAACTGGGCAGTATTCTTTATTATTCCGATTAATTGACAGAAGCAGAATTTTAATATGCAAATCATAGTTGGTCTAGTATTGAATTAATAATATTAACGCATTAACATGTGTAACTAAATTTTGAAATATTATAAAATGTACGTATGAGATAGAAGAAAGATTGGGATTGGCACATCCATCTAGTTTTTTTCAATGTGTTCGCCCTTTTTGCGATTTAAATTAAAAAAAAAAAAAATCTTAATTTCAAAATTTTTCGTGTAGACATCATGGCTTGGAGATAAAATATTTCGCTAATAAACAGAAAGTTCTTAGTTCGAACCTTGATGATAGAATTTGAAATTTCCATATTAAGATGTATTTAAATGGAAGAAATTTCGTATTTTTTGACAATTTACGGGTTTATATTAACGGTGTTTCATTTATCTGACATTCATAATGATATATATTTTTTTTGGAATTTCAATTTTAAAAACTATTGCGATTTATTTTAAATAATTTTCGATTTATTCGATATTTATTATATTATATACTATTGCGATGATTCAGCATTTTAAATTTCGTTTGAACATTTTTTAATTTAAAATTTTATTTATATTTTCGCAAATTTCTTTTTTCGGATTTTCAAAAAAATTTAAATGTTGGATTTCATTTAAATAATTTCATTTGAACATTTTAAATTTGATAAATAAATAACTTTCATTTATAATTATTTTTAAATTAAATTCATTGGAACCATCATCTGTGTAACAATTTATAATTATCAATTTACAATTTGGATTTATCAATTAAAAGATAAGTTGTTTTCAAAGAAATATTAAAGAAAACTCTTTGTGCGATATGTGATCATACTTAACTCATTTATTACCCATATGGCAATTACATTGCTAGATATTGTGTACTCTGTTAAGCGCGAAACCCATACAAATTAAAACTTTAAACAGCTTTTTCTCCATATTCGTATTTTCGCAACTTTCTTGTATTAAAAATGTTAAAGCTTTTTTTATATTTGATATAGAGATTTAAACTTTTATGTACATGTTCTTTATTTTGTTATATGATAAATATGCGCATGTAATTAGCTTACAGATTTATTACCTTATTTACTCGTGTATAGCGCGCACGCGTGTATAAGGCGCACCCCTACTTTACAAGTAAAAAAGGCGATTTCTTAAAATCTCGTGTATAACGCGCACCATAAATTTGATACGCTAATGAAGAATGACCAAATGAATTTCAGTAAAAAAAAAAGTCGAAACAAACATTACACCAGACCAGAAAACAAGACAAAAATGCATTTCTAGACTTCGGGTTGTAAGAGAATGACGGGAAATAGA
>CAXHSM010000987.1:0-60000 GCA_964019185.1 Maratus speculifer | reverse complement strand
TGGTCATTAAATGGTAATTAAATTAAATTGGTAAATTACCATTAAAATGGTAAATTAAAATTAATATTATAAAATTAAATCAGTTACAACTGAATGCATTATATAAATTCTGTAAATATTGAGTAAAAGGTCTGATAGAATCCGAAATAATTTTCTGGCCAGAAAGGACTAAATAACACATTGTAAAAGTTACTCGAAAACGTTTCCGTAACTTACGAGAGGTTTAAAAAAATTATTTTTATAGATTCCATTTCGAATTTCGAAGATAAATTGTTTTTGGAGGTTTCTAAAGATAAAGAAACGTTTCTCGGAATACTGGGTGACTTGTAAAATTTTGTCCGTGATTATTGTAAATTTTCGTAGTTTAAGAAACATCTGCTTTTTGTTACAGTGCAGATTGCTCTCAATTCGATGCATGATTTTTTGTGACTCTAAATGAAACACTTATCACATACCACTGAAACTGGAAGATTAATTAATGGACACCTTGTATTTCCTATGACATATGTATATTGGCTATTTTCATGAGTACTTGTAGTGTAAGTCACAGACTACGATTTTTGACTACCAGTATTTTAGTACGAAAAAATGTGATTTATTTTATCGGCACATTCTCATTAATTGAATAAGGCCAAGCAGACTTTTCGAAAATAACGGTGGCAAACAAGCATAGCAATTATAAGGTAATGTGACTTACACTACAAAACCCATGGAACTAGCCTATGATAAGTATAATAAATATCTATATATATATTGATTATCTTTTAACCCTTTAAGTGCTTGGAACGTAATATTCCGTTAACGGATTATTATCCGATATTATCTAGGTTTCACTGCAATATAAGCAGTTTTTCAGATGATATAATTCTATAGATTTAACGGATTTTCAATACATTTTAGAATGATCAAGTATTAAATTCATATTTGTAACTAAGTTTTTTTAAAAATAATGTTGAAAGATTCGTATTTTGTCAGCATTTAAAACAAAATTCAGAGGAAGCAACGTTATAATTCTACCCATTTGCAAGACACTCAGAGAATTAAATCTATTTAAAACAGCCAACATATTCAGAAATTACATTTTTATTCAAAGAATGTTTCAGCAATAAAGAAAAACTTATATGAATACCGCAAAAATATAATGGAATCATTCAATGACAAATTTTAATTTCCAAAGTAATAATTTTTTAAACAATTTCTATATTTCTATAGTGGAATGAAAAAATTGCATCGCGTCGAAACGCTTTTGGCTATGACGAAGAATAATTTTTTGTCATTAGCAGAATCGAAAGTTAAATAAGCGTAAGTGAAAAGTTAAATTGCAAAGGTTAAGATGTTTAACTTGATACTGAATACTTCATAAGTCTAGCGCTATCAAAAAATAAACATTTATCTTAAGAAATTAAAACGTTTTTCGCATAATGATGTCAAATTTCCCCAAGCAAATACAAAAAAATCATTTGAAATATAAAAAATCACCAAAGAAAACAGTTTGTCTCCTATTTAAAATAAATTATTCGAGAAATATTTTTTTACATATTGATAAATTACAAAAAAAAGACAACTAAATTTTTTTTTATTTGTATCAGTAACTTTTTTTATTCAAAGTGATAAAAATCTTGTTCTAGTTTGCGCATTAAATGTAAAAAAAATCTTATTTAGTTTTGCAAAAATAGCTAGTAGGAAAATCTGTTAATTGTACTATTTAATAATAAAATATGTTCAAGTTATATAAAATTTTAAATATTATAACTAATATATCATAATCAGAAAAACAAAAATCATGCCAAGTTTAAATAAAGTCTTAACCCTTTGAGAGGCAAAGCAATTCTATTCATTAAATGCTGAAATGATCGAATGACACCAGAGTTTAAAACAAATTTATTTCAAAATAGGTAAATGGTTATCTTCGCGTACTTGATAAAATTAAAATTTTCATTTAAAAATTCTGGTGTCAATGTGGCATTTTTCAATTAAAATTAAGTGGTATATATTTTACACTATCTACCAATAAGTATTTGGAAACTTTCAATTTTTGACATTTTGTCAAATATTTAAAAATATACTTGTCGGATTCTTCTGAAACTTCAGGATTATGAAGATTATGTCTGATCTCATATTTATCAATATTCATTTAATATACAGGGCAATTAGGGGGCCGACAAAAAAATAAAGAATAAAGAAATATTTGGGATCACCCTGTATATGAAAAGGCACGAAATGATTTATCGCTACAGAATACAAATATATGGATACTGCACAACATGTACACTGATTTTTGTAAGAATAGCATGTATGTTCATGGAGAAAGAGTGATTTTTTTAAAAAAAAATTTAACGCAAATTTCAGAAATATTGGCAAAATCTATTAGAAAAAATATAGCGCAATTGGAATATAAATATATAAAATATTTTATGAAATATGAGTAGTTTTATGAAATAATTTTTATCTGCGCATGCGTGAACGATAAAAAGATTATTTTACAACATTTAACCCCTTAAAGACGAGCGTCACGTATACGTGCCGCAAAAAGGCTTAAGAATCCTTGTTTATTCTCACCGGTAAAATTATACTGTAAAATTCGCCTTACTCAATCGGAGCATTTACTCGATTGAGAAAGTAACAAAATTCTGTTTTTTAATACCTGTGGGAAACTATTAAAAATTTCGTAAAAGGCTCCCGTCCCGAAGGGGTTAATAGTCTATTCTATGGAGTAACTTATAAAAAAATCCAATCAAATATCGTGAAAATTCAAAAAGATATCATTATTATAAATAAGCTGTTTTCCATTGCTCTCTAAAAACGGCTGAATGATAAGGGATTCTCCACAAACTGACATTTTTTATTAACTGACTTTTAGAAAAAAAGTTAGTATTTAATGTATACAATATCTAATACAAATATTTCTGTTAATAAGTATCTTGACATCTGTGATAGAAAAGAATAAAAGCTCTTTTCCTTTTCTATCACAGTTGTCAAGATACTTATTAGCAGCAATATTGTATTAGATATTGTATTCATTAAATAGTACTAATTTGTTTCCTAAAAGTCAGTTAATAAAAAATGTCAATTTGTGAGAATCCTTTATCATTCAGCCGTTTTTAGAGAGCAATGTAAAAACAGCTCAAAACAGAGGCTTTTTAACATTAAATTTTTGCGCTGTTAATTTTGTAAACTTTTTAATTAATTTTATTTAAAGTATAAAAATGAATATCCATGGATGGATTTAACTAAGAATACAGAATAATGTTTTTATAAAGAGTGTCACTTTAACGTGCAACATATATTATTTAAACTGTTAAAAAAAAAGGGGAAAAAACTACTGTTTTATTTTACTACAAAAAGATTAACTTCAAAAACTTTTTCTGTATAGAGTATTTAATAATGAAAAATTTTTAAGTAATAAATTAAATATTTCAATATTGAAAGCTTTCTAAAAACTCCCGGAAATTTTAAAAACTTCCCTCCTGAAAAGCACAGTTAATTCCCGGGAGTACATTCGGTTGTTTTTAGCCTTCGCAACTCTACACCTGCCACACTTTTGAAATGTGTTCACTATGTTTATCACTGACTTTTCCCCACTATGACTATATATCTGCGTCAGCTGATGAAGAACTGTTATTATTTTTTGTATTGTTTTTAGTTTACGGGGAATTTTACAATTTTTTTTCATTATCTTAATTATAACTTACTACCATTTTATTTTGTATTTTTTCTGTTAGTATCTGTCTTTTACTTTAATTTATATCTATAAAAAATAAGGCAAAGTAATCACTACTAATAACATATAGATATTATTAATATGTATTTAAGCACTTTTTAGTCAGTTGTAATAACAGTTTCTATAGTCACATTTTAGAATTAGTATCAATATCTAATGTCCATCATAATACTTAAATTTTCATAGTAACCATTCTTTAAAAAATATTTTCATTTTTTTTTACTTTTAATTTAATGGGGAAGAAAAGTTTGTTGCATAAAAAGTCATCGGCTGTAAGAAAAAAACAAAAAAAAAAAAAAAAAAACAAAAAAAAAAAAAAAAACAATATCTATATTAAAATAAAGGGGAAATCTAAAATTAAATATATGCATATTTAAATTAAAATTTCAATTCTAAAAATCGAAAATATTTATGTTTATCATAATTGTTTATTCAGAAATATATTTTCTTTAAATGGAGCGTTAGTAAAGATATGCCAGAAAAACAAATAATATTCAAGAAATTCCAGAACAACAATACATTATTTACTATAAATATTATTTTAAAGATATATGAATGGTTTATTTCATACATCGCTTTTAAATTTCCGTAATAATAATTCTTTAAAAATGAATTAAAATTTTGAGCGTTAACGTAACGGAAAGAAAGTTGATTTCATAGAAGCGCTTCCGGCTATAAGGAAATCGATTTTCGTTATCAAAATGGTAAATCAAACGTTATATGTTAGCAAATGAAAGGTTAAATTATAAAAGGTTAAAAATTTTAACTCAAAACGAAAGTTTTCATAAGAGCAGAAATAAAAAAATAAATATTTTTCATGTATTAAATAATAAAGAGTCGGATAATGATCTCAGATTTCCCCAGGACAATACAAATAAGGTATTTAACAAGTGAAAAAGTTTCTCTTTCATATAAACTAATAGAAGTAAATGTTTCTTAAAACTTTTTCATGGGTTTTTTTTTCAATGCTATAATTTTCGACATATCATTTTAAAATGTTGTATTTTACGATATTCGGTGCAAGCATCGTAACAACCATTTCATTTTCTGTTGCAATTTTTAACAATGACTACAAATAATATTTATTTTTTAATATTTTCACAGGTACTGCAATAGTATCTGCCACAGTTTTACAAGTATTATTGCAGTAGTTCATGTAAAAATATTAAAGTGCCCCACCAGTAGCAGGAGGTTCTACGCTCAAAATTGGTACACAGAAACGCTGTTTTCGAACCCAATTGCGTTCGCCGGCGTAATCTTTCGGCGTTTTTCGTAATTTTCTTCGTCTCTTGCATATCCTTACGTAAATACAGGTTAGGTTCTCTTAGAAAGATGGCCCACGTAGGGCACCCCCGCTCCTTCGAACTTTCTCCATTGTGCAGATAATCTTTAAAAACAACATAATGGTAAAGGATTTTATACACAAATAACGCAACAAACAAGTAATTTTATAACACTTGTGTGCAGTGTAACATGTATAACACTTGTTCCAAAACAGAAATACGATTTCATTAAACATTTTATAAGCTCATTTATATTTTTAAATAACATCAAACATTTCAGATCAGTTTAACCTCCTTTATTAGTAATTTCAATAAACCCGAATACACGAGAATGACCAAAATCAACTTACGACTGAAAGCATGCGCTACAAACAATAAAAAACGGAGATGGATGTTTCAAACAGAAAAAAAGGACTTTCAACTGGTTATGAACTAGCCTCATTGAGTGTAGATTTCGTAGAACTAGAAAAATATGAATGCATGAAAATGAGACACTTGTGTACTTAGCAATTTTTTTGTGACACATGGTCTCAGCTGAAATTTGAATTCAGAACCATCTCTTAGAGAATTCACATTTATATAAACTACTGATTCGGGATTTTAATCAGGTTCGAAACGTTAAATGATAATTTTTAATACTTTTTATGTGCTTTATTTTCGTTTTAGGGTGTTAAACACTTAATCGTCGTGCCCGAGATATTCACGGGCAGCAAGCTTTACGGCTTCTAATCAGAATTGTCTGATTCCCGCTAGTTTTATAAAATAGTGTAATTGGTTTTATTCTGGTGTGATTGTATTTGTCATTAAATAAGCTGAATATATTTTTTTCAAAAAAGTGATGGCAATAATGTTTTAGAATTTGTTAACGATAATTTAATGCGACCCTTAAGCTGTTAAAAATTAGGTTATAAATTGACAGTGCTCCAGCGGAGGAGGTCCTTAATTGTATCATGAAACCTATTATTTATGCATTAATTAATGACGTGAAAATGAGATTGAAAAATATGACGCTATCTGCCGACTTTTAGGTAAATATTCACATTATACATAACCTGTATTTTGCGCAATAAAGTTTCCGTAAGATCTTAATCTGTACGATTTGAAAAAATTTACAATAAACAATTGAACAAACATAAATATTTAATCGAAACTAAAATAACTTTGTGATGATAAATATAATCTTTTCTAAAAATATTTAATTTTATCATGTTTTTTGATGAATAATTACTTGTTTTTTTTATTTTTTCCAAAGATGGATCCTTTTCTGGGACTCATTTGAAGACGAAAGAAAGTTCATATTAACGTGGAATATAAAATTAATTTTTCGTCAGTGACATAATATAACCTAAACAATACTAAAACGCCGCGGCAAAACAATTCATAAAATAATAGTGACCGGTGATACCTATTTGATATTTTCGACCCTGTTCCTTGGTGTGCTATATTGCGCATTCCCCGTTCAGTTGTTTAGCAAAAGATGAATCTCCGACTCCCGAAGCAAATTTGATATTCATGCATTTATTTCGAAATGAAGAAAAGTTGAATATAATACAAATAGTAGTCAATAAAAAACGTTAATAAATAAAAGCTAAAATGAGATGGGAAAATATGACGTCAATAAATATAAGAGAATAAATAAAAGTTAAAATGAGATGAAAAAATATTACGTTACCTCCCGGAGACTTAGACATTTAGGCATTTCAAAAATACTTCAAAGAACTTTATAATGATTTTCATTTTCAATTACTAGTTAAATCTTTATTATAATCTACAGTATAAAAATAATACAGAAATATATAAGTATAGAATACAAATATATTTGTAACTATTGGAATTGCACTTCAATATTTTTGTTTAGCTCTGTCAGGTACTTTTCACCCCATACAGCCTACATTCGGAGCTGTCTGTTTTTATACCAATCGAAGGCGATGATTTCTTTTTGAAAAAAACAATTTTATTCAGTGCGTCATACACAGGTCATTTCAGTAAATACAGAGAAGTTACATTTAAGACGCCACTTTACTAACTGAAAAAGACCCAGATGATAATGTAAAGTCTATGGAGGCGTTCTTTTCAAATATCTCGCTCAAATTTTAATATTTTGAAGTGATATTTATTATAGGATAACTGAGGACGATCCAGAACCAGCCTAGTTTTTACTTTTTCGATTTTGGTGTTAGATTTTTTTAAATACTTTAATTTTCAGAACCGATTTGAACCGGTTATGAAACTGAAACTAGCCTAATATAAAAACTTAATCAAAATCAAAAAAGGAAAAACATAACAAAAGACAAAAAGAGCAACAACTGCATCTGAAAACATTTTTCTGCCATTGTCGGCTCGAAGAAACCGTAAAGCAACTACAAAAGATTTTGTTTCTGACTTTCAGGTGCCACAGGAAATCGAATTAGCCGATCTACTGCTGCAAGAAGGCTTGACAAGGTTGGACTGTATGAGCCAAAAAAAAAAAAAAAAAAAAAAAAACAATAAATTGTATTTGACTCACTTCATCTTTAACTGCAGCCCGTTTAATATGTAGCAATCATTATTTTCAATGAAGCCTAGACTTCACAAATAAAAGAATGCAAGTTGCATGTTCCTTCCTCTCTACAGAACAAAACGTGTGTAAAAGTAAGTGTGACACAAATCATTCGTCTTCTTACATATAGTCCACCCTTGTTAAGGCTACGTTCAACAGCAGAACGGTTATTTTGTGTTCCTATGGCAGGCTGAATGTTTGAAATCAAATCAATTGTAGTCGCATTGCAGTTTCTTCGATCCTAAAATACAGTATTCGGATACAGTTGTTGGTCTTGGCCTCCCTTAACCAAGCGGTGTCTATCAACAGATCCAATTCTTAAAAAGCGACCCAAAGCTCTTGATATGAAAATTTGAAGGATATTCAAATCATGGCGGACTTCCATTTATGTTTGACCTCCCCCGATTCTATCAATTATTCGCTATTTTTGACCTTCAGGTAAATTATCCTTTTGAGCCACAACTAATAAATTCTAATCATTCTCAAACACCCCATTCGCTTTAAACAACAGTAGAAACCAGAATTCAAACATACATCCATCGCGCTCCACACTGTCAATCACCGAATTTGCAATATTTCCGACATTAACCCTTTGCGGCGCAGGAGGTCAAATTCGTTGCTTCAGTATTGAAATTAATGACTGACGCCAGAATTTGAAAACAACTTTATTTGTAAATAAGAAAACGCTATATTTCACTCATCCAATAAACCGTCATTTTTTTTAAAAGATTCCAGTGCCAATGTGGCGTTTGGGAATTAAAATTAAGTGGTATATCTATGAAACTACTGCGCCGCAAAGGGTTAGAGCATCCGCGAGATTGCAATTTTACATTCTATAATATTAAATTAACCCTAATAATTGAAGCATTGGACATTAGTTGCAACATTAAAATAGTGAGCATATTTTTTCTCATTATCCTTTAATTTTGATAACCAGTGTATAATAAAAAAAATAATTGAAATTTTTTGTGATTCCGTGCATGATTAAGTGTGACAAAAATATAGATTTATTTCCAGTTTTCTAACTAATTTAGCAGTCGTGTATAGCAGGCCTGTCCAACCTTTTAGTAAGTATGGGCGCATTTCAGCTTTCGGCAAGCAGTGAAGGGCGCCATTATTAACATCAAAAAATGCAAGAAAATAATCTTTTAATGTTAGTACTAATGTATGTATGCAATTGAGTCATAATGCCCCAATAGATCTGAAACGCCATCTAAAAATAATAATAATAATACTTAATTGTAATATATTTCGAATGATATATTTTCCTGCGAGAAATTATCTCAACTATTTTTGAATTGGAAGGAGACAGAAAAAGAAATATCATCTATTAATAAAATTAAATGGTAATCAGAGTTAATGTTAGATTTTTTGAGGACGCAAATACTCTGGAATAGTTATTATTTTTTGGAGGTATGAATTTGCCATTATAAAAAGTACAGAAACAAAGTCGTGGGTGGTTCCAAAGAGAGAATCTGGATGAACTTTCATTGATAGAAATCCTATCGCACGATTTTATAGATTAGAAAAACTAACCGTGTGCTGTTGTCTTTCTTTTAGTACGTTGCTTATATTATAATTGTTGATGAGTAAAATACACGTTTAGAGATTTTCAAAATATTTGTTATGAAAATACCAAGGAATTCAAATAAAGTATTTTTACAGAGAATTGTATTTAAAAAAAAACTAGTAACAAGAAATCTTCAAAAGGGCGTCAAGAAAACCTGCAAAGGGCGCCATGGCGCCCGCGGACGCCGCGTTGGACAGCCCTGGTGTATAGTATGCTCCATTAGGAACCTTTTGTATGCTCAGTCGCACTTGTTTGACCGATTATATATTATTAACTTCAAATAACATAAAATTGCGCTAAAATAAAAATTGTTAGTGAATCATGAGATCTAATAATTTAAAATAACAACTTCAATCAACTTATTTTAAAAGAAAACATTAATACGCATATTAAACACAAATTTGAATAATTGATTGACTTATCAAGTTAAAAGTATACTACTTATATATAATTTTATTTTAATTATGTAGACTTAAAAAGAAAATGTTTTATATATACGTGCTTAAATATAGTGTACTTTAATCAGTGATAAATATAACCTATCTAAAATCTTAAATACCGTGTACTTTATGTGCAAGTAGGTTATTTTAGAAAATTGTAAGAAAGAATCATAATCTTAGATTTTCTTCTAATCTTATAAAAAAAAGCAGTATTAACTTGCTATGAATATAAAAAAACCATATTTTATTGAAATTAGACATATTTAACATACTTTGTGAAGTTCGGAGATACAGGAAACATAAAAGAACTAATACTTCATCCTTATGACTAAAAGACATTTAAATTATAATTGTTGCAATAAAAAAATAAATGTTTAGCTGAAAAAGTGACATAAATTTACTTTAACCGTTTCAGGTCTAATTTTAATATTATTTTTAAATTTTGATAGAAAAAATAATTTGTACGTTAATAATACTAATACTAGTTATCTAAATAGATTTAATGAAGTTTAATTTTTTTTATTTAACAAATTCATATTGCATAGCTGCCTACTTTTAGGCATTTTCGATACCACTTAAATTGTACAAAGATTTTCCATTTGTTTAATCATAAGATTTCGACGATTAAACGTGACATTATTTACTATAATTTTTTGTGGTCTTAAAATGCGTAAAAGTTGAAGGTTATGGTATTGGGTATTATTAGTACTAAGTCTATTTTCATTTGAAAACAGACTAAGGACGAATTTAAAGAGACGTTTGAAAAAAAAAATAATTCTGTTCTCTAAAAAGAAATTTAATCTGTTAAATTTTCTTTTACAAGAAATTTAAAGAGATACCGTAATTTCCGGTCTATAATCCGCGGATCAAACAATTCTTTTTCGACCCAGAAAAAAATTTAAATAAAATTTAACTTTCTAGATCGCGGAAAATATTTCCTTTCGATTACAAAATAAAATTTCTGGATCGAAAAAGAATTGTTTGATCCGCGGATTATACGCCGGAAATTACGGTAGTACAACTTTCTTATATTTAATTCTGTTTGATTCTGTTCAGAAATTTAATTATGTTTCTCTAAAAAGAAATTTAATCTGTTAAAATGTCTTGTAAAAGAAATTTTAACAGATACTACAACTTTCTTATATTTAATTCTGTTTAATTCTGTTCAGAAATTTAATTCTGTTTAATTCTTTTCAGAAATTTAATTCTGTTTCTCTAAAAGGAAATTTAATCTGTAAAAATTTCTTGTAAAAGAAATTTTAACAGATACTACAACTTTCTTATATTTTTCGTGTTTTATCAGACGAGATTCCTTTAAAAAAGTAAACATTTTTTTTTAATTCAGAAGATGATATGTATATTTAGAATAAAAGAATTGCCTACGATGCAAAGAGAATTACTAAATATCAAAATATAAATCAAATCACATTATGAAATTCTTAGACATACACCGTCATTTCTACATACAGATACTAACAATAGTGAATGTTGAGGAAGAATAATACTCAGCAAAAAGTCATGTACAATTAATAGTACTCCAGTTCCGAACGGGTTAAATTATGTCCAAGAGCCGACCGTACAAAACCCTAAGTCATCGAGCACACGAAAAATTTCTTTATTTTATGGAATAGTAGTAATAGAGGAATCTAATGATGGAAGCGAGATGGTGCACAGGCCAAAAATTAATACCACTTGTAGTTGATGAGTAGGCTTAGCATTATGTTTTCCTGCACCCAGTTTTCCATGTTTTCATACTTTTGATTGTATGGCAAACACAACGCTAAGCCTATGACACAACCACTAGTAGTATTAAATTTTGGATCATGAACCATTTCGCTTCCAACAGACATGGATTATTAGATTTCTCTATTACTACTCTTCCATAATATAGAAAAATTTTTCTTGTGCTTGATGACTTAGGGTTTTGTGCGGTCGGCTCTTGGACTATTAACACAGAACATTCAATCCGTCAGGTGCGACTGAATTGTTTCATGATTTCAGGAAGATGTAAAACCATCTTTGCATGTGAAGCAGAAATAGTATTATTTATTATGTTTTCCTCTATATTTTTTCTGGGAAAAAAAATAACTTTAAAGATAGTTAATGCGAAAAGATTCATGAACTAATAGTAAATATTTTTATGATTTGTACTTCAAAGAGTATTGTTAATATAATTCTAAGGAAAGAATAATGTGACGTATGCCTTCGTAGTAAACACATTTGACTCCTTGGGGAGGAGCGTCACGTATACGTGACGCATAATGAGCTCGGAATCCTTGAATGTTTGCATAAGCTATTTCTTCCCGCATGTTTTAACCATATAACCCTTTAACGATCAGAGCATTTTCATTGCTAAGATGTCGAAATAAATGAATGACACCGGTAATAAAGAACAAATATATTTGTAAATAAGAAAACGTGATTTTTCACATACAAAATAAAAGGGATATTTTTATCTAAAAATATCCCTTTTATTTTGTATGTGAAAAATAACGTTTTCTTATTTACAAATATATTTGTTCTTAATTACCGGTGTCATTCATTTATTTCGACAGCTTAGCAATGAAAATGCTTTGATCGTTAAAGGGTTAACTTGTTTAATCAGTCCATCATCCCGATTAAATTCGACAAAAAAATTTTTTTTTGAAAAACAGGTGATAAAAATTTAAACTTTTGTAAAGGATACTCGTCACGAAAGGGTTGACAATGTTTTTTTAAACAGAGTTCGTACTGTTCTTGGAATTTTAAGTATAAGGACATTTTGGAGTATCAGTATTGTCTTAAAAAAATTCTCTTTAAAATAAGCTAATTTTCGCGCATTTGAGCTAGATTTTCTGTATTTGACCCGAAAATTTTGGAAAACAAGCGGTACCCGTAAAAACCCTGTTAACCCTTTCCGGCGCGGAGTAAGTTTAATTGAAATAATTATCTGCCACCAGAATTTATAAACGAATTTATTAGAGAATACGAACTTGCTTATTTTCAGGCATTTCATCAAAGGAAAATTTTAATTAAATATTCTTGGTGCCAGTAAAATTAAAATTAGGTGTCCTTTTTAAGGGACACCGCGCCGGAAAGGGTTAATACCAACCATTATTCTTTCTTGAAAGATGTTTGTTTCGATGTATACTATCAGCTCTCAAAGTTTTGCCATTTTTTACGAAACATCTTGGCTGTAGTTTATTCACAGCAAATAAAAATAGTTATTCACTAAAAGCGTTACAAAAGAAAAAAAATCTGTGTATTTATTTATTTATTTCTTTTTTTGTTTGTTTACTTTAAAATGTAAGGATTCGTCCATTTTATTTTCTAATGCTGCACTTGTTTCTTAAACTCTTACGTTTTCATTCAATGTAATCATCTTAGATGCAGGAAACCGATGAGAAATGAATCAATATATAAAATAGTTTAAAATGTTTCTCCGTTTGACGTTAGGATGACGTTAAATAAATACAAATAGCCAACTACAAAACTATTTGAACAAGCTTAAATTTCAGATGAAAGTCATGGGACGAAAAGTCAATTTTTATAAATACAGTCGAGTCTCTATATAACGAAATCCATCGTTCAGTCAAAAAATTCGTTGTATAGAAAAATTCGTTTGAATAGAGAACGGCAAAAGCATTTTCATTTAATGTTTAAATTTTTAAACACATATGTTTTTGAGGTGTTTAATTAAGTTTTTGAAATAGTCAACCAGGGTTCGCACAGCT
Organism: Maratus speculifer; assembly: GCA_964019185.1. Lineage (NCBI taxonomy): Eukaryota > Metazoa > Arthropoda > Arachnida > Araneae > Salticidae > Maratus > Maratus speculifer. The sequence continues at coordinate 46,734 of CAXHSM010000987.1, read as the reverse complement.
ATACCACTAAATTTTTACAGTATTTCCAATGTATTTCATTGCAGAAAAATATTGCAAAAATTGCGAATCGAGGCGATGGTTGCGAATTCTGTATCTTAAAAATTAAATATAAATTTTCTTATCATTAATATTAGAGCCATCCGAACCCTGTCAACGGAATTTTTCCATAATCTCAAATATTTTCGCCACTTTCTTTTTTTTCTAGCGTCTTATTGAATATTTTCAAAATATTACTTTATCAGAGAGAGTTATGCTTATCGTAGAAGCAATTTTATGCAGATGCAGTTGACGATAACACCAGAATAGCTAACATTTAGTAACAAATCTTTATTCAAATAATCCCTCACAACAAAAAATGCTCCGATGCGCAGACAAGAAATATCCACTCTAAACTCTAAAATTAATGAGAGATAATTTAGGTAGATGAAAACCTGCTGAAAAAACGACCCTTTCTGCAATTGCCCCCTTATTTTATCCATTCCTTATTCCTGCCTTACTATCCAAAGCAATAAACGAACAGCATTTTCAAAACGACAGTGGAATAGTTTTATCTTTTAGGATGCTTTATGATAATTGCAAATCGCTCCAGTAGAAAGCATATGTTTCATACTTTTCCAAGAACACATGCTCATCTTGGCTAAAACAAAGTTAAGTGTGACCATGCAAAAAGGATGCTTTTCTTGGGGGGGGGGATGGGGAGGGGCTTGAATGCTTTTTTTTACATAAAGAATAAGGCAGAGTAACTTAACTATGAGATATAAAAAAGAAATCGACGAAAATAAGTTAATTTACAAATTATTTGAAGCGTTTTCTGAACATACGAAAAAACATATTAGAAAAAAATTCGTTAAATGGAGATATATATTTTGCTATTTGGAGATTATGTTTAATGTAATCATGAAAAAATTGACCGTTCCAACAAAAAATTCGTTAAATAGAGAAATTCGTTGGATAAAGTTTCGTTATAGACAGACTCGACTATATCTGAAATATTCTATTTTATAAACTGCATTTCTCATTGTAAATTTTATGGTAAATTAGAATGCTGTAAGGAAGGCAACCTATAGCTGCCAACTTTTACACAAACAAATTCAGAGAAATTTAGTAATAATAAAAATAGAAAAGTTGTCTCATAATATTAATTATTACTTAGTATATTAAATTATTATTATGCTTTTTTCTTTGAAAGTTGTAAACACGATTCAAAGAAAATCTCTTAAAATACGGAGGGCTATCTTTTTTTCTCATGATCATATTATTAAATAAATGAACATAGGATGTCCTATATTTAAGAACGGGTATTAAAATGTACAAACATTTTTTTCACATTTACTTAATACATATAAAACTGCATCATTGTTTTTCTGAAATGTTACAAAATTTGAATTAAGTATTCAAATTTTGTTTGGGTTTGAGCATTATAGTTATCTTTTTAAAAGATTTGATTGCTGTTTTTTTTTTTTCATTTTTTTTCTTTTGTTATTACCTTAACCCTTTTCGGCGCAGAGAAAATTCATTGCTTTAATGTTGAAATAAAGGACAGACACCGGAATTTGAAAACCACTTTATATGTAAATAAGAAAAGGCTATATTTCAGACATTCAATAAACCGAAATTTTTTTAACCAAAATTTCCGTGCCAATGTTACGTTTGGGAATTAAAATTAAGTGGTTTCAGAGATATATTACCGCGCCGCAAGGGGTTAAACCCTTGAGGGATAAGCAATTATGTAATTGTGATATTGAATTCTCACCAGAAAAATCGAAAAAAAAATTCGTTAAAATTTAAAAATGCAATTTTCAACATTTTACCGCAAAAGTTACAAGTATAAAATTTTGTTAAATGATTCTGTTGAGAATCTCATTTAACCCTTTAACGATCAAAGCATTTCATTGCTAAGATTTCGAAATAAATGAATGACACCGGTAATTAAGAACAAATTTATTTCTAATTAAGAAAACGTGATTTTTCACATGCATAATAAAAGGAATATTTTTAGATAAAAATACCGGTGTCAGTGTTGCATATCGGAATTAAAATTTTGTGGTTTCGTGGCGAAACCAATGAACGTTAAAGGGTTAAATTAGGTGGGATAAAATATATCCCACCGCCCCTCAAGCACATATGCTAGAGGTGCCGAAGGTGATGTTGTTATATGAGGCAAAAACATACAAAGAACGATGAAGTGACAAAATCAAAGTGGGAAATCATTACTTGTATAACTGTTGAACCATTGAATTATTTACATTTGTAGCCCCATAGATAAAATGCATATACGACTTATCCCTATTTGTGAAAGGCAACATTTCCCGATACGTTCCTACTGTGATTGTTAACAACACGGATCAGAGGCTGTTATGTATTAATTCGAGACGAGATTTTGTATATGAGTTCTTCTTCCCCATACATATTTGGATGCTATCAGCATATTTGCCAACTGTTTTGATTTTTTTAGACCACAAAAATTTAATAAATTTTTTTATCTTATTTAATCGGCAGATTCTAAAAATCTTAAATGATAAAATATTCCATAAAACTTTTGTGTTACAGAAAGTGAAATCTGTTGGCAGTTATAATCAGTCTCATTCTGCTCTCAATAATTCGAACAAGGACGAAGATTTAACGTTTGCATGGACAAAGATTCCAAACGCACCAGCACATTTGCGTTTTACTTCCGATCATGCATTCTTAGATGAAAACTGTTTGTTCGGGTATGTTCTATCATTTAAAGTCTTGCCATTCTTTATGAAACACCCTGTATATATAGAGAGAGACAAAAAGTATCAAATACCTGCAAAATTTTATAATTTTTTTTATTTTTAATTCTGATTTTTTTTTTTTTTTTTTTTTTTTTTTTTGTAATAAACAAGGAGTTTAGAGAAAAACACTGTCAAAAAAGAGGCAATTATTAATATTTTCTTATGGGAAATAAGAAAAGTAAGGTTAGCAAATAAAAGTAGCAATATAAACGGATTAAAGAAGGCAAATTTCTCTTTAACAACATATTGGTAATTAAAATTTTTTTCTCCTGTGTTTTTCCCTGCCCACTCTCCACCCTGTAAAAGTTTGTCAGCAATACAGCTTACTGTGAGAAAATCAATTTATAAAAAGGAATATTTCAAATATTTTTAAAAAATTACTTTTCGCCCCATAACTTCCATCTGAAATTGAAGCGTGTTCAAATATTTTTGTAGTTGCCTATTTATATTTATTTAACGTCAAACTAACGTCAAATTTAGAAACATTTTAAACCTTTTTTAAAATGATTCGTTTCTCATCGGTTTCCTGTATCTAAGATGATCACATTGAGTGAAAATGTAAGAGTTCAAGAAAAAAACAAGGCATTGGAAAATAAAAAGGCACAATTCATACTTTTTAAAGTAAACAGAAAAAATACAGTTTTATTTTGTAACGTTTTCAGTGAGCAACTATTTTTATCAACTGTCAACTACGTATAATTTTGAATATTAATATACATTTAACACTAGAACCGCGCTGACGGGTCATTTTGACCCGTAGCAGTTGAATAAATGTCGATTCCAACCAGAAAACAGTATTTAAAATTTTTTTAATCCATTTTGCACAAAAATAACATAAATAACTAGGTTAAATAAAAATTCTGATGTGAAATATTTTCATAAAACTTGAGTAAAATTTCCCGCGGTTCTAGTATTAAATATTTTCATATAGTGTACTTTTTTTGCGATGCGATCGAAAACATTTATAAAATTTACTTATTTGAATATTTTTAACATTTATAAATACGCTGCTCAAAACAATTAAAGGATATTGCAGTTTTAGGTGGATTTTGTATCTGGGAAAATTTTTAGCTGATTGATACATGGTCGAAAGACATAGTAGGTTATATGAGAATAAATTACACATGTTTGGCAGAAAAAAGTGCATTTTATTGCGCATTTGTGTACAAAAGGAAAAAAAAACACAATATGTGCATATGAGAAAAAAAAGAATAAGAAAAGGTGTTTTCTTCAAAGAAAACTTCTTCAAAGAAATACTTTTCAGTAGGGGGTATGGTTTCCACAGGCGGCCAGCAACGTTGAACACCTTTGAGGCATGGACTCAATGAGGCTATTAATGACGAGTTGGGGTATTCTGCCCCACTCTTCCAGAAGAGCCCTTTCCAGTTCTTGGAGAGTTTGTGGGGGTTGTTGGCGGCCAGAAACTCGTCTTCCTAGAGCGTTCCAAACGTGCTCGATTGGATTCATGTCTGGAGAACACGCTGGCCATTCCATTCGAACGATTCCTTCCTCGAAAAGGAAATCCTCCACAAGGTTTGCACGATGTGGCCTGCCGTTATCGTCCATTAAAATGAAGTTATCTCCGATTGCTGCAGCGTAAGGGACTACAATAGGTCTGAGGATCTCATCCCTATATCGGCGACCAGTCAGAGCTCCATCTCGAATGATGTAGAGGTCAGTGCGCCCGTCAATGGAGATGCCACCATACACCAACACTCCTCCACCGCCAAATCTGACACTTTCGTGCACGAACGCAGGATTATTCCTACTGCCACGGTCCCTCCAGATGAAAATACGCCTATTATCCGATGCACAGAAAAACGGGACTCGTCAGAAAACAGAATATTGCTCCATTCATTTCTCCTCCAGTTGACATGCTCGGTTGCCCACTCCCTGCTGTCGCGACGATGCCTTGATGTTAATCTAACATATACCATCGGTCGGCGAGCATACAGACCTACAGCATGGGGCCGGTTTCGGACAGTCTGAGTTGAAATCGTGGTGCCTGTAGCCGAGCGAAGGTGTTGTTGGAGAAGAGTAGCGTTCATGTTTCGGTGTCTCCGAGCTGTTAACGCTAAATACTGATCTTCACTGGGCGTTGTTGCCCGTCTACGACCTTGCCTTGGTCTTCGGCCTGCACATCCACTCTCCAAAAAACGGTTCCAGATCCTGGAAATGACACTTTGTGACACTCCAATGGCTTGCGCTACTTCGGCTTGAGTTTGGCCCCCTTCTAACCTACCAACGATTTTCCAAGCTTCTAAATCTGTCAAATGACTTCGCTGAGACATCGTACTCATCGAAACAAAGCAATCACTGAAAGCCGATCATCCTTGTCTTCATTCTCTTTTATCCAGTTGAAAGTCAAATTTCATTCGCTGCCGCTGAAGCGACGTTTTTGACGTCGAACTCAAAATTTGCATACTCCACAGTTTGAAAACCAGAAAAAATTGCATTTTTGATTCTCTTCTTCTATTTTCGGCAAAAAAATTTCGTTTATATCTTTATTTTATATAAAACTTCAAATATCCTTTAATTGTTTTGAGCAGTGTATAAATTTTGACATAAATATTGTAAGATAGTTGGGCCAAAAGTGGCAATATTTAAAATTTAAAGGCCTTTTTTCATAATTTTGTGATTAAATGTATGTGGCTGAATTTTGCTTTTCATGTATTTTGTACTTATATATAACGCAAATCAAGTATTGTTATTTATTTTATTTATTTATTTTTTGTAAAACAGAATATAATTATTCTTATAATTCAATTGTATTTTGGGGGTCACTATTCACACATAATATTCGAAAGGTGGTCAATATATTTAAATCACATTTAAAAGGTTAAAAAATATATTTGGCCATTAACTTTTGCTTCTAGAAGAGTATTACAATCTTCAATTAAAAATATTTAAATGAAATGATATTACAAGCAAAAAATTGCAATAAACATCTTTCATAAAACACATTTCTAATCGTATTCCACGCAGAAAGTGTAGTTCAAATTATCAATTTTGTCTTTCGAGGTGACATTTCGCGTTTTTGCATACCAGTATTTTGTTAGAGAGATTGTTGTATCCTTAAATCGCAAAAATGCTCTGATTAAATGAAACAATATTTTCTATAATAAAATACGGGTGTGCAAAAACACGGAAAACTCGCCCTTACGTCTTTTTTAGTAAACCTCAGCTCAGCACATACTGCAAGCATTTATTAAAAATTGTATTTCATTAATTTTTTTTCTTGTATAAATGTCTATTTTTTGTTGGCAAACCGCTTATGCGAGTCACGATAGTATATCAATTTGTTTGAGAGTCTCTTTTGGCAGCGTACCGGAATATTTTTTCTTTTCAGAAGAAAAGAAAAAAATATAATTAATATTATATTTTAATGATTCTCTCTTTTAATATTTTTACAGTTGTTCTTCGTAATCTTCTTATCTATTGTCAAGAAAAGACGTTAAATCACATTTTGTGCAGAGTAGTTAAGGGATTTTTTCTGGAATTGTATAACTTCTTTTGGGAGATCACTGGTGTTCTAACCAGCGTATTATTGGAGAGGTGTGATAAGACATGATAATAAATATTTATATATTTTTTCAGATATTTAAGAAGCTATTTTTAAAATAACCTTTACTACATTGATTTTCATATTTATTTTCTGAAAATATCACGTACATAGCGTCAAAAAAAAAAAAAAAAAAAAAAAAAAAAAAAAGATTTAACTCCATAAACCGCTACATTAAGCCTAAACACAATCGTGTGCTTTCGCAGAAAATAATAAAACTTTTAGTAATGCAGTTGTTAATTCTTATTACAACGAGATGCTACTTTAAAAGGCTTAAATATAAGCAGATCATTTTCATATAGAGACAAAATAGACGAGTGGTGTCAAAGAATTCTGTCCCCGTTCCACGTTTTGTTTCGGTCGAATGAGGGCATTTAAGTTTAAGCGATAAACCGCATAATTCTGCAAACCGTTTTTAAGAAATACTCATCGTTCCTACAATTCCTAGAATTTAATGACGAGCAAATTCTAAAGTACCAGTATCTTTTTATAGAAAGATTCTAATTAATTAATACGAAATTTCACGCTTTTGAAATATATTATTTTTTTTCTTTAAATATATGTTGGTATTTAACCCTTTAACGTTCATTGGTTCGTCACGAAACCACAAAATTTTAATTCCGATATGCAACACTGACACCGGTATTTTTATCTAAAAATATCCCTTTTATTATGTATGTGAAAAATCACGTTTTCTTATTTAGAAATATATTTGTTCTTAATTACCGGTGTCATTCATTTATTTCGACATCTTAGCAATGAAAAGGCTTTGATCGTTAAAGGGTTAACCTGGAATAGAACGATACCTGCTCAAATCATAAAACTGTCACTTCACCTGCCTCGTTCCTCCATTGTTACACCTGGCTTTCTATCCTGAGAATATGCAAATGGACCACTAATAAGCAGAGCCTGATTACTAACGGGGCACTCTCTCACCAGAAAAAATTTATAGAAATTTTCGTCTTCTTTAAACGCCCTTTTCATACAAGATTACTGTCATGAATAAGGAAAAATTCTTTATTTCTTTTTCCTGGTGGGAGAGTGCCCCGTTAGTAATCAGGCCCTGCTAATAAGATTAAACACGACTGCGACGAAACGTCCACTCACATGAAATTTAATCTGTCATTTTATACCCATTTTTTATATACAACTAAATTTTATAAAAACTAGCCGCTTTTGGCGACCAATTTAGTCTCCCTTAACCCTTTAACGATCATAGCATTTTCATTGCTAAGATGTCGAAATAAATGAATGACCACCTGTAATTAAGAACAAATATATTTCTAAATAAGAAAACGTGATTTTTCACATACATAATAAAAGGGATATTTTTAGATAAAAATACCGGTGTCAGTGTTGCGTATCGGAATTAAAATTTTGTGGTTTCGTGGCGAAACCAATGAACGTTAAAGGGTTAAATGTATATTACGCATTAAATCATATTGCTTTCATTCATAAGTGATTTCAACTGCTCATGTTTCTGCCAAATTAGAAGATACTCCTGGAGAAATAAACACAGATGTCATATACGAACCACAATGGCGCGATTGTAACAAAATGGCAATTATATGAATCACATAGTAATCCGGCTATTGTTTATTTATAAATAAACTGTTTATTTTCTTTCATTTTCTTTTTTTAAATGATTTAAATTGTTTTTTCTATAATTATTAACTAAACATTTTTTATTTACTAATTTTATTTATTTATTTATTTTATTAAACTTTATTATTTTGTTTTTGAAATAATAGAAATTAATTAAAAAATATATGTACAACTGGTATTTGAAAACGAAATTTTCGACAAATTGACATCAGAAAAAAAATGCGCTAATGTGGTTCTAATAATAATGTAATCCTTTTACTCATTTAATTTATAATACATAACTGTAATTTGAAACTGAAACCTTTAAAATTCGCGACTTATTTTTTTTTAAATAAAAAGAACAAAAAAAAACAAAAATCATGATATTTTGAAACTCCATAAGTGCAACGAAAGAAGAAAACGTAAACAAAACTATTTAACCACGACCTAATTTCTGCAAAAGGACTTTTACACAAATTTACGTTTACGCGCGTAATTTGGGCATTGCCGCTAAACAATTAACAAATAGTCGCGATTTCTGTGCCTCATACGATAGCGTAATATGTATATAGATGCTTATATGCCCTTTAATTCAAGTATGTGATAAAACTGCGCAAGGACTTCACGCACGTTAGAAGTGTCCAAGTGATTTAGCTTTCCTAAAAAATCACACTTCCCATTAAAAAAAGTCATTAATTACTAAAGTTTTCGTAAAAATAAACTAAAGTAAATAAAAATAGATAGATAAATAAATAAATAATCAAAAAATAAATAAACAAAAAAAATGTAGATTATAAATATAAAATTATATTTATACTCTGAGATCTTACAGTTTTAGAAATTTTTAATTAGTTTCAGAAAAAAAAACATTTTTGAAAATAAAACTTTCTATTGCTTTATAACAAAGAGATTTAACCCTGTAACGTTCATTGGTTTCGCCACGAAACCACAAAATTTTAATTCCGATATACAACACTGACACCGGTATTTTTATCTAAAAATATCCCTTTTATCTTGAAAAATCACGTTTTCTTATTTAGAAATATATTTGTTCGCAATTAGCGGTGTCATTCATTTATTTCGACATCTTAGCAATGAAAATGCTTTGATCGTTAAAGGGTTAACCCCTTAGCTGATCGTATGCCGTTTGGGCAGGACGATTTTGCTTAGTTCATCATTTAAAGCTTTTTGACACCACATTTGTTTTTTTTTATTTCATTCTATTTAAAGGCGGAAATGTTATGTCTAAATATTACAAATATTTTATTTAAAAAATTGTGGTGAGAATCTGTTATTTTCAATTTATTTAACGGAAAAGAAAGTGCCAGTTAAGGGGTTGATCGCAGAAAAAAGCAGTCTTCCGTATTCTTGAATATAATCCAGTGAACATGGATTCTAGACACATTCCATCAAAATGTGCAGGATAGTTTCTGAGTCTCCATACTTAGCATACTCAGAATATTTTGAAAACAAAAATACTAATAAAACTACTCTTACATGTAAATCAAAATCTGTGAAACTTAGAGGCGGATTTACACAAGGAAGTCGGTAAAAAATTTTAAAATTTTCAAATATTCTGTGCGAAAAGACGAAATCGTCTCACATTTTGGCTAGCAGCCCCTTTTCTTACCAAAAACAAACCATTTGAATTTAACAGAAAATTGTTTATAGATTTTAGAGTGTGTGGAAATGGTATTTAATAAATTTAAACTTAAAATGAGAGAGTTTAATGCATGGTTGCAAAACTTACGATTATATATGCATATATGTATATATATATATATATATATATATATATATATATATAGAACCATTAGATAATACTACAAATCAACATCAATTACTGTAAAAAAAATTTTAATGCCAAATTATATATGTGTGTGTGTGTGTGCGTGTATGTATACAGGATGATTATAATTAAAATTAGGATTTAAAAAATCTATAACTTTAAACCATCTGGTCAGAATGACTTGATACTTTAGTACAACAATCATGAGGCAATGTAATTTTGTTTAGCGAAGAAATAAAAAGTTCGAAAATATGACGATAGATGGTGCTTTCAGGGTAGTACCAGGGGAAAGAGAAAGAATTTATTCATTGAACACAGGGATGTTGTTAGCTAAAAAGTAAAAATTGACTTCAGAGATATCCAACAAATTTATTAGCGGAAAGATAAGAACATGTGTCAAGATAAGAACAACAGCAATAATTACAAAAAAGGAAAATGAAAAATGAAAAAAGAGCTTCACGGAACAAAAAGCGTACTGATGGTTGAGGCATAAGTTTTTCGATATGGCCCCCCGCCTTCTAGTAATAGAAAGCGCAAAACAGCTTGCTGTAGAACAGATCTCAGGATACCTGCACTTCTCATGTAAACCCTTTAACTGGTTATTTCTTTTCCGTTTTATAAATCGAAAATAACGAATTCACACCACAATTTTTTTAAATAAAATATTTGTAAAATTCAGTCTAAGCATTTCCAACTTTAAATGGTATGAAATTATAAAAAAAATAGTGGTGTCAAAAACTTTTAAATAGTATGAAATTATTATAATTTTTTTTAAATAGTGGTGTCAAAAACCTTTAAACGATGAATTAAGCGAATTCGTCTTGCGAGAACGGAGTATGGGCAAATCAGTTAACCCTTTAACGATCATAGCATTTTCATTGCTAAGATGTCGAAATAAATGAATGACACCGGTAATTAAGAGCAAATATATTTCTAAATAAGAAAACGTGATTTTTCACATGCAAAATAAAAGGAATATTTTTAGATAAAAATACCGGTGTCAGTGTTGCGTATTGGAATTAAAATTTTGTGGTTTCGTGGCGAAACCAATGAACGTTAAAGGGTTAAGGGGTTCACCCTCTGGGGTCGAGTGACATGTATACGTGCCGCATACAGGCTTAAGCGTTCTGGTTTATTCCCAGCAGTAAAATTTTACTGTAAAATTTGCCTTATGTAATCGGAGCATTTTCTCGATTCAATTAGGCAAGAATTTCTGCTTTTAAAAACCGGTGACAAAACATTAAAAGTTTCGTAAAATACTATCGTCGCGAAGGGATTAAGTGATTCCGGGACACATTTTTACTTATTCAGTTAATATTTAGAAATTTTTGTTTCTAAAATTTCTCATAATGTTCTTTTAATTAAACTTTAAAAGTTATAAAAAATTGGTATAATATAAAATCGTTATAACTAAAAATATTATTTGTAGAATTTTATATTGTTTTCATTTAAATAGGCAGAATTATATAAAATGTTATTTTAATTCAGCATTTTTGAAAATGTTAAATAAAAATTAAAAATATTTAAAGTAAAAATTTGGTAAAAAAATGATGGAATTTATACATTTATTTTTTTTATACATTTATTCATATTTTGAAAATGGGTGGCACGCACGTACAATGATAATGTTTTTAATAGTTCCCATATCAAGCAATCTTTTGAGACAATAATAACAAAAATTATTATTATTAATAATAATGCATAAGACTTCCATAAAGCAGTTGCAAGAGTTTTGGACACAAATTCGTTTGAAAATGACTATCTTTCTCATATTAAAACATCTACTTCTAACAATGTTACTGGAAAGAACAGACTATAAGTCTCCGATAGCTTAAGACAGACAATCTGTTAATCCGAAAACAGAATTTCCAGCCAAGAGAATACATTTTGTATTGCATCAGTTTTTATCCGATAGATGGTGCTACTGTACATTCTTATTCTAATGGTTATTTGAAAGGATAATAAAAAGAAACATTTTTCAAAAAATTTTACAGAACATTTCGCAGATAGAATTTTACAAATTTAACCCTTTCGGGTCTGGTGTACTATTAATAGTACATGTCCTTTCATAGAATATTATTTTGTCTTAATATTAAATTTTGTTCTTTCCCATACACAGACAGGATAATATATAGCTATGTCTTTCTTATTGAGACTCCATTTATGTTTTGACATTTAGTAATAACAATAAAAATAAAAGTTTAACCATTCCTTTTTGCGCCGTTGGCGATTTCTTGGCGATTGACATATATTTCACTCTTTCAATTTAAAGTATGCAATACTTTTCTAAATGAACTATGCGTGATAAAACGCAAAGAAAGAAAAAACATTAGAAAGGTATAATATCTGTAAAACTCTGTTTTAGTTCGATATTTTTCAAATGTCTGCTAAAAGTCTTCCTCAGCCTATATATATGTATATCAGGGGTGCAAAAATCTAGGCGCCTGATGGTAGTCTCTCACCACTAAAATTTTAAAGTTGTTTTCGCTCAAAATTTAATAGCATTCTAGCAGGATTTTTACACGAAATATTAGACGAAGAAAAACGAAATAAGTTTAGTGGTGAGAAACTGCGTGCTGGCGCCTAGATTTTTGCACCCCTGATGTATATATATATATATATATATCATCATCATCATCATCATCAACCGTTTTCGATCCACTGCTGGATGTAGGTCTCCCCCAGATTTTTCCAATGTTTTCTGTCTAGTGCTTTTGTCATCCAATTTACACCAGCCACTTTTCTAATTTCGTCACTCCATCTTACTTGTGGTCGTCTTCTTGGTCGTTTTACATCTCTGGGATACCACTGTAGTAAATTTGTGCTCCATCTATTGTCTTGTCTTCTTGCAATGTGCCCAGCCCATTTCCATTTTAGCTGTTTGATTCTTTCAAGGATGTCAAAAACTTTTGTCTGATTTCTTATCCAGGTTATCCTCTTTCTGTCTCTTCTAGTTATGCCTAGCATACATCTTTCCATACTTCTCTGTGTTGTTTGTAGTCTTTGTATCATCCGTTTTGTTAGTGTCCATGTTTCTGCTCCATAAGTTAATGCAGGTAAAATACACTGATTAAACACTTTTCTTTTCAAACAAAGAGGCATATTACTCTTCAGAATAATACTGTTCTTCCCAAAATCACTCCACCCATTTCTTATTCTTCTATTGATTTCATTCATGATACTATTATCCGATGATATTTCCTGTTCTAGGTACACATAACTTTGCACTTCTTTAATCTCAGTGTTCTTGTAGACAATTTTCTTTTTTGATGTAAATGAATTAAACATCACCTTAGTCTTTTCTAAATTTATTTTTAATCCCACATTGATGCTAGCTTCTGCAAGATCTTTTAGCATAATTTATATATATATATATATATATACAGTAAAACCCCGATAATTCGGATTAATTGGGACCAGATCCAATCCGGATTATCCGGAGAATTAGAAAGAAATGAAATAAAATAAAACATACTTACAGAAAATCACCTTTATGTTAAAGACAGTAAAAATGTTTACTTTGTAACAAAAAAGTTTGTAACTTTTTGCTGTACCAATTTTCTATACCCTTTGCGAGCCGTACGGTCACTCATCCGCTTGAGCATAAGTAGTTCGTTGGGTGTAGTTTAAATAAGAGTTTAAATAAGAAGTCTTGAGGTATTCTTCCGAGAAGATTTCAGAAAAAAAGTATTTTCTATTCAGAATACGGCGATGAAACAAGTTAATGCTACGGAAATTAGCCAAATCTCTTCTTAATCGCTTGATAAAACCGATTCAGATTATCCGGAGATCCGGATTTACGGGGTCCGAATTATCGGGGTTCTACTGTATATATGTATATACATATATATATATATAATGGATTGAATAGCACACAGAAAAAGTACATTTTTTGCATTTCAGATAAAGAGATGATCTTCAAACATCAGTAAGCCTATTTGGGCTAGCTAGGAATAACATTATTAAAGTAATAATAATTTTGCTCTCAAATAGAAAAAAATTAGAACCCAAAAGTTTTAAGCATTCGGCTTTGTTCTCTAACCCCTTCTGACCTAGATATGCATCCAGTAGGATACACATCTTTACAATTTTTTTCACGTATACAAATGATGTTTAAAAAAAGAGAAATAGGTGTGAATAAACAGGGATGAGATTTCCGCTTTTTTGCACACCAGTAAAATCTTAGAGAAAATGCTATATTTTTAAATCGGAACTTTTTTATGATTTAAAATAACAACATTTTCTCTAAGATTTTACTAGTGTCCAAAAAAGCGGAAATCTCATCCCTAGAATAAAGCCAAATGATAGATAAAACTAAATAAAATATCAATTTGTTTGTCATAGCGTTGCTTTAGCAATATACTTGTTATAGGGGTCGCAGCGTCCCTAAAATTTTCGCACTTTTCTACCAGTATTTTAAATCAAATATCTTCCATTGATATGCCTTTAATTCATTAGTGCCTAGCGTCCCTTTTTAGGGTCGCTTCAAAAGGTGCATTCAACACTGTTTTTGACACAGCTAAAAAAGAAAAGCAATATTTATTTTATTTAAATGATGCATTTTCCAGAGTGCGTAGTCTGGAAGCACCTTGTAAGCACCTTTTACCAGAATTTTTAAAATGTAAAATCTGTTTTATTTAACGAAAAAGAAACCCTTTTTTAGATGTAACAACCAGTACTTTAAAGAATTTCTGGTACTAAAATAATTAAAATCCTCTGAGTTTCTTGATGACTACGCACCCTGATTTTCGTGATTAATGAACTAAACTTAAATCTTCTAAAAATAGTGGTGCAAACCAAATAAAATTTACGCAAAAGACGCTGGGCACGAATGGGTTATGATCTGCAATGAAATCTTAGAATAAATATTACCGTTCAAAAATTGTGGTAGGAAAGTGTGAAAATTTTAGGGACGCTGCGACCTCTGCTGTTATATGAAAATGCCTTGAAGCAGAAATGTACAAAAATAAAAATATATATCATTTTACTGTGCATTAAAATACCATTTGTAGAGTCCTTTAGTAATAAAAAATATTAAATTTATATGTTTATTTTTTATTTGTCAGTGCTTTTGCAATGCATAAAAGTAGAATCATATAAAATAAACTAAGAAAATTGCGAAAAAATGTACTTTTTAAATTCCCATGTATCATTAAATTTTATGTATAAAAATGAATTGTAATTTTCTTCACTGTTCAATCGTTGTTAGTTAATAGTATGTTAATATAAATTCATAACTGCAATTAAAAAAAATCATGAATAAATCGTGGGTTTTGAAGAGGTTAAAGCTTGAAAAGCAAAGTAAAAACTCTTTCCTGAAGATGGGTATTGAATAAGTGAAACGTCGATTGTTAGAAATTTATTTTAATGTTTGTTCAGTTTTTTCACTTTAGGAAATTTTGTATATACCATTTTACAAAACATTCTATTTTGTATTTTAACATTAATATTTGTGTTGTTATCTTTAAATTTTATTATTTAAAATACAACTATTTCTAAAAAAAGTACTACATAGTAAAATATGAAAAATTTACTATCTTTTAACATATTACACATTATTTTCTTAAAACTAAGGTAAGTAAAAAAAAGCAAATAAATCGAAAAATAAGTAAAAATCTAAATTTTATACTGGCTGTCAAATCTAAAGTAACATTTCGTTTGTCAAAACACGATGATCTATGGAAAGAGCATTAGAATAACAAATGACCCTGTTCGAGTTATTTTTTACTTATACACTCTAACGGGATTTTGAAACCTTTCTTGAATTAATATAAATGATGTCTCAGACTAGGAAATATTTTTGAATGAAATCACATGGGACCTATTCCTGTCACGCGTATGTGAACTGCGCTATAAAATATTTTTAGTTTCACGCGTTTGAAATGATGTAATAAAATAAATATATTTATTTTTCAGAGTTGTTTCCGTAAAATTTTATTTAGTGAGCAATATAAGATTGAAATAAAAGTAAAAATAAAATATGCATGAATAATTGATTATAAAACGTAATCCTATATGTTTATCTTTTTATAAAGTAAATACATCTAGACTAATCAGAAAAAAATATTCTCTGTAGGGTATTTCCGTGAGCACTTATCGTGTAAGTCTGCTAAGTAGTTGGCCACCGTTTTTTCGAAAGGTTTGCATGGCCTTACACAATTAATGAAATATAGCTGATAAAAATGGCCACATTTTTCTGTTCTAAAATACAGGTAATCAAAATCATAGTATGGGATTTACGCGACACGTGCTCATGAAAATGCCCTGTAATAATTTGACATGCATCTATACTCTTAAAAGAAAGTTTCGCTGTAACAGATTTAATTTAAATTGTAGAAAATTTCTATCACAGTGATTAACCCCTTGGGGACGAGGGAGAAGCATACATGCCGCAAAAGGGCTTAAGAATCCTTGATTATTCCTATCAGCAAAATTTTAATGTAATATTTGCCTCATTTAATCGGAGCATTTTCTCGATTTGATAAGGCACATATTTTTGTTTTTAAAAACCGGTGACAAGACATCAAAAATTTCGTAAAAGACTCCCGTCGCGAAGGGGTTAAGAAATAATCTTGCAAATAACTATCTGCTTAGCGATATACCGATAATTGTACGCTTTAACACCATAGAGTAAAAATTGTTATATTAGGTTTATTTTGTGTTTTTTATTTTGTTTTTGTATGGTAAATATTGTTTAGAAATAGTGATTTCTATATTCATTGTAACATTTCTTTTGATCTTTGACATGCAAAAATACCTGTTATTTATTTCATTTTACATGCTCTAAAAATTTCCATCGTCTATCCTTTTAACTTGAATTCAAGGTTTTGTGTCATTATTAACAATTTATTTCAAAAATCTTTATTAAAAATAAAAGTATTCTTACAAAAATTTTAGACAATAAAGTAATAAACGAATAATGAATTATCTCACAACATATTACATGTTATTTTTTAAATGCTTAAATAATTAAAAGACAAGATAACCGAACACATAATAATGGAAATTTTAAAGATAATACTAGCTATCAAGTTTAACAAATAATAAAAAACAATTAAACTTTTCTCTTAAGCAATTTCCGCTAGTAAACGTATGCTGTCGAAAAATTTTACACAACTCTATACACAATATATTGACTTTATACACACTAAGTATATATATAAAAAATAAATTTAAAAATATATATCACAACTGAAATGTCACTTCGAACAATTATTGTTTTTAGGCTTCATTACTTAAATTACAGTTAACTTCTTTCTATATCATTTTTTTCTTTGTGTCTTTAAATGATTGATTCTACACTATGCACGTTCTAGAGTTAGAACCTTATACTATTCTTCAGTGATATATTTCAGTTTCAATATCTTCGAAAAAAATATAATATAATTAAAGTACACCACATTTGATTATTCCGCCGTAGACAATAGATTGATTTTTTTACTGTCCCTGTAAATGAACAATGCACGCTCTACACTTCATTTTATATGACTAACATGCCATATGAAACTCCAATCACAAATATCCATTTCATGACAATTAGACTATATTTACGCAAGTTAGAGCACGGAAAAACAGACAGAGAAGCAAATCAAATTCATAAATAATTCTCAACTTGATGAAGAATATTAAAAAACAATAATATAATATATTTACTCATACAGCGTTTTAGTTTCTTAAAATTAAAGTAAGTAAAAAACAAAGTTAAAAATGCAAATTAAAGAAAAAAAAATTAAAACTTATACTGACTGTCAAATTTATTAGGCAGACATTTAACATTATTTAGCATTTCATTTCTCATAAAGCGATGATCTAAAGAAAGGGTATCACAATAACAAATGTTATCGTAACCCTGTTCGTACTATATTTTTCGTATACACTTTAACGGAATTTTAAAACCTTACGTGAATGAATATAAACGATGTCTTAGACTGGGAGATTTTTCGTAGAAATCTCATGGGAACCATTCTTGTCACGTCTACGTGAACTGTGCCATATAGTATTTTCAGCTACATAAGTTTCAAATACTTAAATAAAAATATTATTATAAGCATATTTACTATACTGAATTGTTTCTTTAAAATTTTGCTTTGTGAGTAATGTAAGACTGTATTAAAAGGAAAAGGAAAAAAAATAAGTATTACCCATAGAATCTAAAAGATATTGCAAATTCACGAGAACATATTCTTATATATTTTTTAAGTAATGTATCTATATTATAAAAAGAAAGTTTTGTTGTAAAAGATATGACTTAAATTGTAGAACGTTTGTATAAATGAATGTACACAAGTTTCAGATACTCAAATAAAAGTATTAGTATGAGCAAGGATGCCAAGTCTCCGGCTTTTTCTACATCACTAATATTTTAAAGAAACTGTTGTTTATTTAAATCGCCTAAATGTTTCAATTTAATTAAAGAAAGTTTTCTGTATTAAAATACTGGCATCCAAAAAGCCGGACACTTCTCAGCTCTGGTACAAGTCTATTTGCTACCGCTACGCGGCGACTAGGCGGTCATCCGCCCCTATACCGGATATATAACTTGTTAAGATGAAGTAACTCGTCAGGTAGGGACCAGGTCATCGGTTAGCAAGAAAGAAAGTCTATTTGCTATACAGAACTGTTTCGATAAATTTTTATTTAGTGAGACTGAGGTAAATTTAAAAAAAAAAATCCACCACAAATTATAAAACGTAATCCTTATTTACAAGAATATATTCATATTTTTTAAAAATTAAATGTGTCTGTACTAATAAAAAAAAATTCACTATAACAGATTTTAATGAAATTGTAGAAAGTTTTTATCACCAGCGATTTAAGACATATTCTTACAAATAATCTATTATGCAGCGATGTATCAATAAATGTACGCTTTTACATTGTGCGCATGAAAATTGATAAATCCTATCTATTTTGTGCCTGTGAAATTTTTTGTTTTGTACTATAAAATTTATTTTATGAATGTGAGATTTCTATATTAACCTTAAGGCCCTACATCAGTAACGCTCCGAGATAGAACGGCTAATGTTATTTCAATGGAAGAAATTTATCGCTTTCATTCCTTTGCATTTTGCTCAAATTTAATAATTTTTGTTGTTTTGCAAACCTGTAGGTTTAAAGTATGCACGTCATTCTGAAATTTTATTTCTTTTTTGAATTTTAAGGCGATACAAGTGCGTTGTTTTATAGTCTTTAAAATTCACCTTTAATGTCTTATTACGAAAAATCTGTTTGACATTTTAAAATTTGGTAAAACAGCATGCAGAGTTTAATTATTTAGCTTTCAGAAAATGTTTTTTATTTTGATTTTTAAAAAAATTTAATCTATGCTATTTGTATAAAAAGTTGAAGCACTTTGATTTAAAAGAGTCGAAAATGGTGTTTAACTCCGCCTTTAAAAGGGAGACGCCTTAAGAGTAATTAGGGTGAAAGACGATATGGGTTTACCCATAGGGTAAGGTGTAAAATCTTGCCTGTGGCTATTAGTAAAATGTTGTTTGCTGCTTTAGGATGAAAAAATAAAAACATCCTTTTCTGAATGCATGATATCTCACGCAAGAAGTTCGATCAGAAATGAATTTCAGAAATGATGTAAATACATGTTGATTTCAAAAAGTTTGTTTAATTAGGCATCTAATCTCAAATGTACTTTAAAAGCATTATTGATTTCGAATAAAAACAGATTTACCATTTTTATTATTTTTCTTCCATATATTTGAAGTTTAATTTCTAAAAAAGATTCTTTAATTGCGTACAACATCAAAGTGATATATTCGTTAATTCATAAAACATAACAGAATTAACTTTTTGTCATCTGCAGTCGACAAAGGGAAAAGAAGAAAGGGCAGAAAGAAAATAACAATGGTTCTGACATTAAAAATGAATAGATATATTCGCGAATAAATACATTTGTATTAAATTTTTCTATGTCTTTTTTTTTTTTTTTTTTTTTTTGTATCATTCTTTTAGACAATTCTTAATGAATTAGTTTAAATGTTCCTTTTCATAAATATTTCATAAATATTTCTATTTTAATCAATAAAAGTTTGCAGTATACCCACTCTAAAATATAAAGTAATTATTATGCAATTTATGATTAAATTGGATAACACTAATTTAAAAGATAGAAATATATTTATTTTGACACTTCTATCGAAAATTATGACTAATTTACAATACTTTAGCAAATACATTCTGTTGCGGTAAAATTCACATCCGTAAATGATACATTTATGCTTTATTGTATATAAATTGTCTTTCCTGTCTTTTTCCCTTTCAGAAAGATAAACGAATGATTTTTAAAGTTCTTATACTATTTTAACTAAATAATACGTATATATTCCAAAGCCTGTCATAGTCTAACTGATCTAAATTTTAGAATAACGGTTTTTTCAGTCACGCGAAAAGACAAACTCAATTATACTAAACCTACGGAAGATTTTTATAAAGATGCCATATTTTCATTCCAATTTTTAATTTTTTTTTTTTTCTGCATAGTATAGGTGACGATGGTTAGTATAGAGGCCGATTTTTACTTTTTTCGATACTGATTGTAGATTTTAAATATGAGGATAATATCACTTTTGAAAACGGTTCCGAAAATGAAACTGTCCTGTAAAGAAAATTAAAAAAGTAGAAAAAGGCCTTTGAAGAGATCGCTCTGAACTATTAAAGGGGGAAAAAAATATTAAAATGCAGACGAGATTTATTTATAAATTTCGACCGTTGGATTATCGTCGAAAGAATTATTATAAGCTAGTAAATTGTTTAGCTTGATTAAAGTTTTTTTCTTTTTTTTTTTTTTTTTTTTTTTTTTTTTTTTTTTAATACCCGTAAAATAAATCGAAAAATAGAAAATGGCCTTTGTGCAAATCGATATCAACTAGGCAAAGTAAGAAAAAAAATACTTAAAACTATTAAAACACAGACGATAAACTTTTATAAATTTCTTTCATAGCATTAGCTTTAAAGCGAAGACATTGTTTCGTTTAACTGCAGTAGCCTCTTTAAAATAAATGAAATCGTAAAGGCTATTCAATGTAAGAAAAAAAATATAATTTTTTTAAATGTAGGCGAGATATTTTTATAAATTTCTACAATGGGATTTCGCTTGACTGAAGTAAGTCACTTTAAAATACCTGTATCGAAATCAAAAATTGTAATACGGTCTTTGTACAGAAAGATCTCAGCTGTTCAATATAAAAAAAATTATTAAAATATAGACGAGATATTTCTATAAATTTCTGTCATAGGATTTCACTTCATTGAAGTAAACACCTTTAAAATACCCGTAAAAAAATCGAAAAAAATATAAAGAGGTATTTGTACAGAAATATCTCAGAAATTCAATGCTAAAAAAATCATTTAAAAAATTAAAATGTTGACGAGATATCTTTATAAATTTCTATAATGGGATTTCTCTCTATTCAAGTAAGACACTTTAAAATACCAGTAAAAAATCTAAAAAATGTAAAAAGATCTTTGTACAGAGAAATCTCCGATATCTAATGCCCCCCCCCCCCCCCGAAAAAAAGTTTAAAGACAATTAAAATACAAACGAGATATCTTTAAAAATTTCTAAAATGTGATTTAGCTCTATTGAAGTAAGTAATTATAAAATACCCTGGACAAAGTCGAAAAGATATAAAACGTTCTTTGTAAAGAAAGATATCAGTTATATAATGAAACAAAAATTACAAGTATTAAAATGATCTATAGAAATGACTTTTAAATGATCTTAAAGATATCTTTATAAATTTCTACCATGGGATTTTACTTGATTGAGGTAATCATCAGTTTATATTTACTTGTAGACGAGATATCTTTCTAAATTTCTAACATTCAATGCTAAAAAAATCATTTAAAAATATTAAATTGTAGAAGAGAAAAATATATATTTATATGAACTTCAAAACTTCATAGGATTTCGCTTGATTGAAGTAAGCCCCTTTAAAACCCCCATAGCAAACTCGAAAAAATATAAAACGGTCTTTGTACCGCAAGCTCTCAGATATCCAATGCCAAAAAATCATTTAAAAAGATTTAAATGTAGAAAAGATACATTTATAAATTTCTACTACAGGATTTCGCTTGACTGAAGTAGCCTCTTTAAACACCTGTAAACAACACCAAAAAAGTACTAAACGGTCTTCACACAGAAAGATCTCAGCTATCCAATGACAGAAAAATTATTTAAAAATATTAAAATGTAGAAGAGATATTTTTATAATTTTATGCAATTGAATTTCACTTGACTGAAATAGCTTTTTTAAAATTCCCCTAAACAAAGACGAAAAAGTATAAATGGACTTTGCACCGAAAGATCTGAGATATCGAATGCCAAAAAATAATTTAAAAATATTAAAATGTAGAAGAGATATTTTTATATATTTCTACCATTGGATTTCACTTGACAGAAGTAGCTTTTTTAAAATGCCACTAATAAAAGTCTAAAAAGTACAAAACGGTCTTTGTACTGAAAGATCTTTGCTATCCCATGACAAAAGAATCATATAAAAATATTAAAATGTAGACGAGATATTTTTATAAATTTCTACCATTGGAATTCACTTGACTGAAGTAGCCTCTTTAAAACACCTGTAAACAAAGTCGAAAAATAACAAAACGGTCTTTGTACCGACAGATCTTAGCTATCCCATGACAACAGAATCATTTAAAAATATTAAAATGTAGACGAGATATTTTTATAAATTTCTACCATTATAATTCACTTGACTGAAGTAGCTTTTTTAAAATTCCCCTAAATAATGTCGTAAAAGTACAAAACGGTCTTTGTAACGAAAGATCTTAGCTATCCAATGACAAAAAAATCATTTAAAAATATTAAAATGTAGAAGAGATATTTTAATAAATTTCTACCAATGGATTTCACTTGACTGAAGTAGCCTCTTTAAAACACCTGTAAACAAAATCGAAAAAAGTAGAAAACGGTCTTTGTACCGAAAAATCTCAACTATCAAATGAGAAAAAATCATTTAAAAATATTAAAATGTAGAAGAGATATTTTTATAAATTTCTACCATTGGATTTCACTTGACTGAAGTAGCTTTTTTAAAATTCCCCTAATAAAAGTCTAAAAAGTACAGAATGGTCTTTGTACCGAAAGATCTTAGCTATCCCATGACAGAAGAATCATTTAAAAATATTAAAATGTAGACGAGATATTTTTATAAATTTCTATCATTGGAATTCACTTGGCTGAAGTAGCCTCTTTAAAACACCTGTAAACAAAATTTAAAAAAAAGTACAAAACGGTCTTTGTACCGGAAGATCTCAGCTATCCAATGACAACAGAATCATTTAAAAATATTAAAATGTAGACGAGATATTTTTATAAATTTCTACTATTGGAATTCTCTTGACTGAAGTAGCTTTTTTAAAATTCCCCTAAACAAAGTCGTACAAGTACAAAACGGTCTTTGTACCGGAAGATCTTAGTTGTCCAATGACAAAACAATCAATTAAAAATATTAAAATGTAGAAGAGATATTTTTATAAATTTCTACCATTGGATTTCACTTGACAGAAGTAGCTTTTTTAAAATTCCCCTAATAAAAGTCTAAAAAGTACAAAACGGTCTTTGTACCGAAAGAACTCAGCTATCCCATGACAAAAAATATTTTAAAAATATTAAAATGTAGAAGAGATATTTTTATAAATTTCTACCATTGGATTTCACTTGACAGAAGTAGCTTTTTTAAAATTCCCCTAATAAAAGTCTAAAAAGTACAAAACGGTGTTTGTACCGAAAGAACTCAGCTATCCCATGACAAAAAAATATTTAAAAATATTAAAATGTACAAGTGATATTTTTATAAATTTCTACCAATGGAATTCACTTGACTGAAGTAGCCTCTTTAAAACACCTGTAAACAAAATCAAAAAAGCAAAAACTGTCTTTGTACCGAAACATCTCAGCTATCCAATGACAAAAAATCCCTTAAAAATATTAAAATGTAGAAGAAAGAATTTTATAAATTACTACCATTTGATTTCATATTACTGAAGTAGCTTTTTAAAAATTCTCATAAACAAAGTCGAAAAAGTACAAAACGGTCTTTGTACCGAAAGATCTCAAATATCAAATGAGATGAAAACATTTAAAAATATTAAAATGTAGAAGAGATACTTTTATAAATTTCTACCATTGGATTTCACTTGACAGAAGTAGCTTTTTTAAAATTCCCCTAATGAAAGTCTAAAAAAAACAAAACGGTCTTTGTACCGAAAGATCTTAGCTATCCCATGACAAAAGAATCATTTAAAAATATTAAAGTGTAGACGAGATATTTTTATAAATTTCTACCATTGGAATTCACTTGACTGAAGTAGCCTCTTTAAAACAGCTGTAAACAAAAAGGTCTTTTTACCGAAAGATCTCAGCTATTCAATGACAAAAAAACATTTAAAAATATTAAAATGTAGAAGAGATATTTTTATAAATTCTACCATTGGATTTCATTTGACTGAAGTAACCTCTTTAAAACAACTGTAAACAAAATCAAAAAAGTACAAAACGGTCTTTGTACCAAAAGATCTGAGATATCGAATGCCAAATAATGATTTACAAATATTAAAATGTAGAAGAGCTATTTTTATAAATTTCTACCATTGGATTTCACTTCACTGAAGTAGCTTTTTTAAAATTCCCCTAAACAGAGTCGAAAAAGTACAAAACGATCTTTGTACCGAAAGATCTGAGCTATAACATGACAAAAAAATCATTTAAAAATATTAAAATATAGAAGAGATATTTTTAGAAATTTCTAGCATTGGATTTCACTTGACTGAAGTAGCTTTTTTAAAATTCTCCTAGAGAAAGTCGAAAATATAAAAAACGGTCTTTGTACAGAAAGATCTCAGCCATCCCATGACATAAAAATCATTTAAAAATATTAAAATGTAGAAGACATATTTTTATAAATTCCTACCATTGGATTTCACTTGACTGAAGTAGCTTTTTTAAAATTCCCCTAAACAAAGTCGAAAAAGTACAAAACGGTCTTTGTAGAGAAAGATCTAAGCTATCCAATGACAAAAAAATCATTTAAAAATATTAAAATGTAGAAGAGATATTTTTATAAATTTCTACCATTGGATTTCACTTGACTGAAATAGCTTTTTTAAAGTTCCCCTAAACAAAGTCGAAAAAGTACAAAACGGTCTTTGTACCGAAAGATCTGAGATATCGAATGCCAAAAAATAATTTAAAAATATTAAAATGTAGAAGAGATATTTTTATAAATTCCTACCACTGGATTTCACTTGACTGAAGTAGATTTTTTAAAATTCCCCTAAACAAAGTCGAAAAAGTTCTGTAAACGGTCTTTGTACCGATAGATCTGAGATATCGAATGCTAAAAAATAATTTAAATATATTAAAATGCAGAAGAGATATTTTTATAAAATTCTACCACTGGATTTCACTTGACTGAAGTAGATTTTTTAAAATTTCCCTAAACAAAGTCGAAAAAGTACAAAACGATCTTTGTACCGAAAGATCTCAGCTATCCAATGACAAAAATTCATTTAAAAATATTAAAATGTAGAAGAGATATTTTTATAAATTCCTACCACTGGATTTCACTTGACTGAAGTAGATTTTTTAAAACATCTGTAAACAAAATTAAAAAAGTACAAAACGGTATTTGTACCGAAAGATCTAAGCTATCCAATGACAAAAAAAAAAAAAAAAAAAAAAAAAAAAAAAAGTCATTTTAAAATATTAAAATGTAGAAGATATATTTTTATAAATTTCTACCATTGGATTTCACTTGACTGATGTAGCCTCTTTAAAATACCTGTAAACAAAATATAAAAAAATACAAAACGGTTTTTGTACCTAAAGATCTCAGCTATCCCATGACAAAAAATCATTTAAAAATCTTTAAATGTCGAAAAGACATACTTATAAAATTTTACTATAGGGTTTCGGTTGACTGAAGTAGCCTCTTTAAAACAGCTGTAAACAAAAAGGTCTTTTTACCGAAAGATCTCAGCTATTCAATGACAAAAAAACATTTAAAAATATTAAAATGTAGAAGAGATATTTTTATAAATTCTACCATTGGATTTCATTTGACTGAAGTAACCTCTTTAAAACAACTGTAAACAAAATCAAAAAAGTACAAAACGGTCTTTGTACCAAAAGATCTGAGATATCGAATGCCAAATAATGATTTA
This sequence comes from Maratus speculifer, assembly GCA_964019185.1. Classification (NCBI taxonomy): domain Eukaryota; kingdom Metazoa; phylum Arthropoda; class Arachnida; order Araneae; family Salticidae; genus Maratus; species Maratus speculifer. The sequence goes on along the minus strand of CAXHSM010000987.1, from coordinate 20,840 downwards.
CAAATATTAAAATGTAGAAGAGATATTTTTATAAATTTCTACCATTGGATTTCACTTCACTGAAGTAGCTTTTTTAAAATTCCCCTAAACAGAGTCGAAAAAGTACAAAACGGTCTTTGTACCGAAAGATCTGAGCTATAACATGACAAAAAAATCATTTAAAAATATTAAAATATAGAAGAGATATTTTTAGAAATTTCTAGCATTGGATTTCACTTGACTGAAGTAGCTTTTTTAAAATTCTCCTAGAGAAAGTCGAAAATATAAAAAACGGTCTTTGTACAGAAAGATCTCAGCCATCCCATGACATAAAAATCATTTAAAAATATTAAAATGTAGAAGACATATTTTTATAAATTCCTACCATTGGATTTCACTTGACTGAAGTAGCTTTTTTAAAATTCCCCTAAACAAAGTCGAAAAAGTACAAAACGGTCTTTGTAGAGAAAGATCTAAGCTATCCAATGACAAAAAAATCATTTAAAAATATTAAAATGTAGAAGAGATATTTTTATAAATTCCTACCACTGGATTTCACTTGACTGAAGTAGATTTTTTAAAATTCCCCTAAACAAAGTCGAAAAAGTTCTGTAAACGGTCTTTGTACCCATAGATCTGAGATATCGAATGCTAAAAAATAATTTAAATATATTAAAATGCAGAAGAGATATTTTTATAAAATTCTACCACTGGATTTCACTTGACTGAAGTAGATTTTTTAAAATTTCCCTAAACAAAGTCGAAAAAGTACAAAACGATCTTTGTACCGAAAGATCTCAGCTATCCAATGACAAAAATTCATTTAAAAATATTAAAATGTAGAAGAGATATTTTTATAAATTCCTACCATTCGATTTCACTTGCCTGAAGTATCTTTTTTAAAACATCTGTAAACAAAATTAAAAAAGTACAAAACGGTATTTGTACCGAAAGATCTAAGCTATCCAATGACAAAAAAAAAAAAAAAAAAAAAAAAGTCATTTTAAAATATTAAAATGTAGAAGATATATTTTTATAAATTTCTACCATTGGATTTCACTTGACTGATGTAGCCTCTTTAAAATACCTGTAAACAAAATATAAAAAAATACAAAACGGTATTTGTACCTAAAGATCTCAGCTATCCCATGACAAAAAATCATTTAAAAATCTTTAAATGTCGAAAAGACATACTTATAAAATTTTACTATAGGATTTCGGTTGACTGAAGTAGCCTCTTTAAAACAGCTGTAAACAAAAAGGTCTTTTTACCGAAAGATCTCAGCTATTCAATGACAAAAAACATTTAAAAATAATAAAATGTAGAAGAGATATTTTTATAAATTCTACCATTGGATTTCATTTGACTGAAGTAACCTCTTTAAAACAACTGTAAACAAAATCAAAAAAGTACAAAACGGTCTTTGTACCAAAAGATCTGAGATATTGAATGCCAAATAATGATTTACAAATATTAAAATGTAGAAGAGATATTTTTATAAATTTCTATCATTGGATTTCACTTCACTGAAGTAGCTTTTTTAAAATTCCCCTAAACAGTGTCGAAAAAGTACAAAACGGTCTTTGTACCGAAAGATCTGAGCTATAACATGACAAAAAAATCATTTAAAAATATTAAAATATAGAAGAGATATTTTTAGAAATTTCTAGAATTGGATTTCACTTGACTGAAGTAGCTTTTTTAAAATTCTCCTTGAGAAAGTCGAAAATATAAAAAACGGTCTTTGTACAGAAAGATCTCAGCCATCCCATGACATAAAAATCATTTAAAAATATTAAAATGTAGAAGACATATTTTTATAAATTCCTACCATTGGATTTCACTTGACTGAAGTAGCTTTTTTAAAATTCCCCTAAACAAAGTCGAAAAAGTACAAAACGGTCTTTTTAGAGAAAGATCTAAGCTATCCAATGACAAAAAAATCATTTAAAAATATTAAAATGTAGAAGAGATATTTTTATAAATTTCTACCATTGGATTTCACTTGACTGAAATAGCTTTTTTAAAGTTCCCCTAAACAAAGTCGAAAAAGTACAAAACGGTCTTTGTACCGAAAGATCTGAGATATCGAATGCCAAAAAATAATTTAAAAATATTAAAATGTAGAAGAGATATTTTTATAAATTCCTACCACTGGATTTCACTTGACTGAAGTAGATTTTTTAAAATTCCCCTAAACAAAGTCGAAAAAGTTCTGTAAACGGTCTTTGTACCGATAGATCTGAGATATCGAATGCTAAAAAATAATTTAAATATATTAAAATGCAGAAGAGATATTTTTATAAAATTCTACCACTGGATTTCACTTGACTGAAGTAGATTTTTTAAAATTTCCCTAAACAAAGTCGAAAAAGTACAAAACGATCTTTGTACCGAAAGATCTCAGCTATCCAATGACAAAAATTCATTTAAAAATATTAAAATGTAGAAGAGATATTTTTATAAATTCCTACCATTCGATTTCACTTGCCTGAAGTATCTTTTTTAAAACATCTGTAAACAAAATTAAAAAAGTACAAAACGGTATTTGTACCGAAAGATCTAAGCTATCCAATGACAAAAAAAAAAAAAAAAAAAAAAAAAAAAAAAATGTCATTTTAAAATATTAAAATGTAGAAGATATATTTTTATAAATTTCTACCATTGGATTTCACTTGACTGATGTAGCCTCTTTAAAATACCTGTAAACAAAATATAAAAAAATACAAAACGGTATTTGTACCTAAAGATCTCAGCTATCCCATGACAAAAAATCATTTTAAAAACTTTAAATGTCGAAAAGACATACTTATAAAATTTTACTATAGGATTTCGGTTGACTGAAGTAGCCTCTTTAAAACAGCTGTAAACAAAAAGGTCTTTTTACCGAAAGATCTCAGCTATTCAATGACAAAAAACATTTAAAAATATTAAAATGTAGAAGAGATATTTTTATAAATTCTACCATTGGATTTCATTTGACTGAAGTAACCTCTTTAAAACAACTGTAAACAAAATCAAAAAAGTACAAAACGGTCTTTGTACCAAAAGATCTGAGATATCGAATGCCAAATAATGATTTACAAATATTAAAATGTAGAAGAGATATTTTTATAAATTTCTATCATTGGATTTCACTTCACTGAAGTAGCTTTTTTAAAATTCCCCTAAACAGAGTCGAAAAAGTACAAAACGGTCTTTGTACCGAAAGATCTGAGCTATAACATGACAAAAAAATCATTTAAAAATATTAAAATATAGAAGAGATATTTTTAGAAAATTCTAGCATTGGATTTCACTTGACTGAAGTAGCTTTTTTAAAATTCTCCTTGAGAAAGTCGAAAATATAAAAAACGGTCTTTGTACAGAAAGATCTCAGCCATCCCATGACATAAAAATCATTTAAAAATATTAAAATGTAGAAGACATATTTTTATAAATTCCTACCATTGGATTTCACTTGACTGAAGTAGCTTTTTTAAAATTCCCCTAAACAAAGTCGAAAAAGTACAAAACGGTCTTTGTAGAGAAAGATCTAAGCTATCCAATGACAAAAAAATCATTTAAAAATATTAAAATGTAGAAGAGATATTTTTATAAATTTCTACCATTGGATTTCACTTGACTGAAATAGCTTTTTTAAAGTTCCCCTAAACAAAGTCGAAAAAGTACAAAACGGTCTTTGTACCGAAAGATCTGAGATATCGAATGCCAAAAAATAATTTAAAAATATTAAAATGTAGAAGAGATATTTTTATAAATTCCTACCACTGGATTTCACTTGACTGAAGTAGATTTTTTAAAATTCCCCTAAACAAAGTCGAAAAAGTTCTGTAAACGGTCTTTGTACCGATAGATCTGAGATATCGAATGCTAAAAAATAATTTAAAGATATTAAAATGCAGAAGAGATATTTTTATAAAATTCTACCACTGGATTTCACTTGACTGAAGTAGATTTTTTAAAATTTCCCTAAACAAAGTCGAAAAAGTACAAAACGATCTTTGTACCGAAAGATCTCAGCTATCCAATGACAAAAATTCATTTAAAAATATTAAAATGTAGAAGAGATATTTTTATAAATTCCTACCATTCGATTTCACTTGCCTGAAGTATCTTTTTTAAAACATCTGTAAACAAAATTAAAAAAGTACAAAACGGTATTTGTACCGAAAGATCTAAGCTATCCAATGACAAAAAAAAAAAAGTCATTTCAAAATATTAAAATGTAGAAGATATATTTTTATAAATTTCTACCATTGGATTTCACTTGACTGATGTAGCCTCTTTAAAATACCTGTAAACAAAATATAAAAAAATACAAAACGGTTTTTGTACCTAAAGATCTCAGCTATCCCATGACAAAAAATCATTTAAAAATCTTTAAATGTCGAAAAGACATACTTATAAAATTTTACTATAGGGTTTCGGTTGACTGAAGTAGCCTCTTTAAAACAGCTGTAAACAAAAAGGTCTTTTTACCGAAAGATCTCAGCTATTCAATGACAAAAAAACATTTAAAAATATTAAAATGTAGAAGAGATATTTTTATAAATTCTACCATTGGATTTCATTTGACAGAAGTAACCTCTTTAAAACAACTGTAAACAAAATCAAAAAAGTACAAAACGGTCTTTGTACCAAAAGATCTGAGATATCGAATGCCAAATAATGATTTACAAATATTAAAATGTAGAAGACATATTTTTATAAATTCCTACCATTGGATTTCACTTGACTGAAGTAGCTTTTTTAAAATTCCCCTAAACAAAGTCGAAAAAGTACAAAACGGTCTTTGTAGAGAAAGATCTAAGCTATCCAATGACATAAAAATCATTTAAAAATATTAAAATGTAGAAGACATATTTTTATAAATTCCTACCATTGGATTTCACTTGACTGAAGTAGCTTTTTTAAAATTCCCCTAAACAAAGTCGAAAAAGTACAAAACGGTCTTTGTAGAGAAAGATCTAAGCTATCCAATGACAAAAAAATCATTTAAAAATATTAAAATGTAGAAGAGATATTTTTATAAATTCCTACCACTGGATTTCACTTGACTGAAGTAGATTTTTTAAAATTCCCCTAAACAAAGTCGAAAAAGTTCTGTAAACGGTCTTTGTACCCATAGATCTGAGATATCGAATGCTAAAAAATAATTTAAATATATTAAAATGCAGAAGAGATATTTTTATAAAATTCTACCACTGGATTTTACTTGACTGAAGTAGATTTTTTAAAATTTCCCTAAACAAAGTCGAAAAAGTACAAAACGATCTTTGTACCGAAAGATCTCAGCTATCCAATGACAAAAATTCATTTAAAAATATTAAAATGTAGAAGAGATATTTTTATAAATTCCTACCATTCGATTTCACTTGCCTGAAGTATCTTTTTTAAAACATCTGTAAACAAAATTAAAAAAGTACAAAACGGTATTTGTACCGAAAGATCTAAGCTATCCAATGACAAAAAAAAAAAAAAAGTCATTTTAAAATATTAAAATGTAGAAGATATATTTTTATAAATTTCTACCATTGGATTTCACTTGACTGATGTAGCCTCTTTAAAATACCTGTAAACAAAATATAAAAAAATACAAAACGGTATTTGTACCTAAAGATCTCAGCTATCCCATGACAAAAAATCATTTAAAAATCTTTAAATGTCGAAAAGACATACTTATAAAATTTTACTATAGGATTTCGGTTGACTGAAGTAGCCTCTTTAAAACAGCTGTAAACAAAAAGGTCTTTTTACCGAAAGATCTCAGCTATTCAAGTACAAAAAACATTTAAAAATATTAAAATGTAGAAGAGATATTTTTATAAATTCTACCATTGGATTTCATTTGACTGAAGTAACCTCTTTAAAACAACTGTAAACAAAATAAAAAAAGTACAAAACGGTCTTTGTACCAAAAGATCTGAGATATCGAATGCCAAATAATGATTTACAAATATTAAAATGTAGAAGAGATATTTTTATAAATTTCTACCATTGGATTTCACTTCACTGAAGTAGCTTTTTTAAAATTCCCCTAAACAGAGTCGAAAAAGTACAAAACGGTCTTTGTACCGAAAGATCTGAGCTATAACATGACAAAAAAATCATTTAAAAATATTAAAATATAGAAGAGATATTTTTAGAAATTTCTAGCATTGGATTTCACTTGACTGAAGTAGCTTTTTTAAAATTCTCCTAGAGAAAGTCGAAAATATAAAAAACGGTCTTTGTACAGAAAGATCTCAGCCATCCCATGACATAAAAATCATTTAAAAATATTAAAATGTAGAAGACATATTTTTATAAATTCCTACCATTGGATTTCACTTGACTGAAGTAGCTTTTTTAAAATTCCCCTAAACAAAGTCGAAAAAGTACAAAACGGTCTTTGTAGAGAAAGATCTAAGCTACCCAATGACAAAAAAATCATTTAAAAATATTAAAATGTAGAAGAGATATTTTTATAAATTCCTACCACTGGATTTCACTTGACTGAAGTAGATTTTTTAAAATTCCCCTAAACAAAGTCGAAAAAGTTCTGTAAACGGTCTTTGTACCCATAGATCTGAGATATCGAATGCTAAAAAATAATTTAAATATATTAAAATGCAGAAGAGATATTTTTATAAAATTCTACCACTGGATTTCACTTGACTGAAGTAGATTTTTTAAAATTTCCCTAAACAAAGTCGAAAAAGTACAAAACGATCTTTGTACCGAAAGATCTCAGCTATCCAATGACAAAAATTCATTTAAAAATATTAAAATGTAGAAGAGATATTTTTATAAATTCCTACCACTGGATTTCACTTGACTGAAGTAGATTTTTTAAAACATCTGTAAACAAAATTAAAAAAGTACAAAACGGTATTTGTACCGAAAGATCTAAGCTATCCAATGACAAAAAAAAAAAAAAAAAAAAAAAAAAAAAAAAAGTCATTTTAAAATATTAAAATGTAGAAGATATATTTTTATAAATTTCTACCATTGGATTTCACTTGACTGATGTAGCCTCTTTAAAATACCTGTAAACAAAATATAAAAAAATACAAAACGGTATTTGTACCTAAAGATCTCAGCTATCCCATGACAAAAAATCATTTAAAAATCTTTAAATGACGAAAAGACATACTTATAAAATTTTACTATAGGATTTCGGTTGACTGAAGTAGCCTCTTTAAAACAGCTGTAAACAAAAAGGTCTTTTTACCGAAAGATCTCAGCTATTCAATGACAAAAAAACATTTAAAAATATTAAAATGTAGAAGAGATATTTTTATAAATTCTACCATTGGATTTCATTTGACTGAAGTAACCTCTTTAAAACAACTGTAAACAAAATCAAAAAAGTAAAAAACGGTCTTTGTACCAAAAGATCTGAGATATCGAATGCCAAATAATGATTTACAAATATTAAAATGTAGAAGAGATATTTTTATAAATTTCTATCATTGGTTTTCACTACACTGAAGTAGCTTTTTTAAAATTCCCCTAAACAGAGTCGAAAAAGTACAAAACGGTCTTTGTACCGAAAGATCTGAGCTATAACATAACAAAAAAATCATTTAAAAATATTAAAATATAGAAGAGATATTTTTAGAAATTTCTAGCATTGGATTTCACTTGACTGAATTAGCTTTTTTTAAATTCCCCTAGAGAAAGTCGAAAATATAAAAAACGGTATTTGTACAGAAAGATCTCAGCCATCCCATGACATAAAAATCATTTAAAAATATTAAAATGTAGAAGACATATTTTTATAAATTCCTACCATTGGATTTCACTTGACTGAAGTAGCTTTTTTAAAATTCCCCTAAACAAAGTCGAAAAAGTACAAAACGGTCTTTGTAGAGAAAGATCTAAGCTATCCAATGACAAAAAAATCATTTAAAAATATTAAAATGTAGAAGAGATATTTTTATAAATTTCTACCATTGGATTTCACTTGACTGAAATAGCTTTTTTAAAGTTCCCCTAAACAAAGTCGAAAAAGTACAAAACGGTCTTTGTACCGAAAGATCTGAGATATCGAATGCCAAAAAATAATTTAAAAATATTAAAATGTAGAAGAGATATTTTTATAAATTCCTACCACTGGATTTCACTTGACTGAAGTAGATTTTTTAAAATTCCCCTAAACAAAGTCGAAAAAGTTCTGTAAACGGTCTTTGTACCGATAGATCTGAGATATCGAATGCTAAAAAATAATTTAAAGATATTAAAATGCAGAAGAGATATTTTTATAAAATTCTACCACTGGATTTCACTTGACTGAAGTAGATTTTTTAAAATTTCCCTAAACAAAGTCGAAAAAGTACAAAACGATCTTTGTACCGAAAGATCTCAGCTATCCAATGACAAAAATTCATTTAAAAATATTAAAATGTAGAAGAGATATTTTTATAAATTCCTACCATTCGATTTCACTTGCCTGAAGTATCTTTTTTAAAACATCTGTAAACAAAATTAAAAAAGTACAAAACGGTATTTGTACCGAAAGATCTAAGCTATCCAATGACAAAAAAAAAAAAGTCATTTCAAAATATTAAAATGTAGAAGATATATTTTTATAAATTTCTACCATTGGATTTCACTTGACTGATGTAGCCTCTTTAAAATACCTGTAAACAAAATATAAAAAAATACAAAACGGTTTTTGTACCTAAAGATCTCAGCTATCCCATGACAAAAAATCATTTAAAAATCTTTAAATGTCGAAAAGACATACTTATAAAATTTTACTATAGGGTTTCGGTTGACTGAAGTAGCCTCTTTAAAACAGCTGTAAACAAAAAGGTCTTTTTACCGAAAGATCTCAGCTATTCAATGACAAAAAAACATTTAAAAATATTAAAATGTAGAAGAGATATTTTTATAAATTCTACCATTGGATTTCATTTGACAGAAGTAACCTCTTTAAAACAACTGTAAACAAAATCAAAAAAGTACAAAACGGTCTTTGTACCAAAAGATCTGAGATATCGAATGCCAAATAATGATTTACAAATATTAAAATGTAGAAGACATATTTTTATAAATTCCTACCATTGGATTTCACTTGACTGAAGTAGCTTTTTTAAAATTCCCCTAAACAAAGTCGAAAAAGTACAAAACGGTCTTTGTAGAGAAAGATCTAAGCTATCCAATGACATAAAAATCATTTAAAAATATTAAAATGTAGAAGACATATTTTTATAAATTCCTACCATTGGATTTCACTTGACTGAAGTAGCTTTTTTAAAATTCCCCTAAACAAAGTCGAAAAAGTACAAAACGGTCTTTGTAGAGAAAGATCTAAGCTATCCAATGACAAAAAAATCATTTAAAAATATTAAAATGTAGAAGAGATATTTTTATAAATTCCTACCACTGGATTTCACTTGACTGAAGTAGATTTTTTAAAATTCCCCTAAACAAAGTCGAAAAAGTTCTGTAAACGGTCTTTGTACCCATAGATCTGAGATATCGAATGCTAAAAAATAATTTAAATATATTAAAATGCAGAAGAGATATTTTTATAAAATTCTACCACTGGATTTTACTTGACTGAAGTAGATTTTTTAAAATTTCCCTAAACAAAGTCGAAAAAGTACAAAACGATCTTTGTACCGAAAGATCTCAGCTATCCAATGACAAAAATTCATTTAAAAATATTAAAATGTAGAAGAGATATTTTTATAAATTCCTACCATTCGATTTCACTTGCCTGAAGTATCTTTTTTAAAACATCTGTAAACAAAATTAAAAAAGTACAAAACGGTATTTGTACCGAAAGATCTAAGCTATCCAATGACAAAAAAAAAAAAAAAAGTCATTTTAAAATATTAAAATGTAGAAGATATATTTTTATAAATTTCTACCATTGGATTTCACTTGACTGATGTAGCCTCTTTAAAATACCTGTAAACAAAATATAAAAAAATACAAAACGGTATTTGTACCTAAAGATCTCAGCTATCCCATGACAAAAAATCATTTAAAAATCTTTAAATGTCGAAAAGACATACTTATAAAATTTTACTATAGGATTTCGGTTGACTGAAGTAGCCTCTTTAAAACAGCTGTAAACAAAAAGGTCTTTTTACCGAAAGATCTCAGCTATTCAAGTACAAAAAACATTTAAAAATATTAAAATGTAGAAGAGATATTTTTATAAATTCTACCATTGGATTTCATTTGACTGAAGTAACCTCTTTAAAACAACTGTAAACAAAATAAAAAAAGTACAAAACGGTCTTTGTACCAAAAGATCTGAGATATCGAATGCCAAATAATGATTTACAAATATTAAAATGTAGAAGAGATATTTTTATAAATTTCTATCATTGGATTTCACTTCACTGAAGTAGCTTTTTTAAAATTCCCCTAAACAGAGTCGAAAAAGTACAAAACGGTCTTTGTACCGAAAGATCTGAGCTATAACATGACAAAAAAATCATTTAAAAATATTAAAATATAGAAGAGATATTTTTAGAAATTTCTAGCATTGGATTTTACTTGACTGAAGTAGCTTTTTTAAAATTCTCCTTGAGAAAGTCGAAAATATAAAAAACGGTCTTTGTACAGAAAGATCTCAGCCATCCCATGACATAAAAATCATTTAAAAATATTAAAATGTAGAAGACATATTTTTATAAATTCCTACCATTGGATTTCACTTGACTGAAGTAGCTTTTTTAAAATTCCCCTAAACAAAGTCGAAAAAGTACAAAACGGTCTTTGTAGAGAAAGATCTAAGCTATCCAATGACAAAAAATCATTTAAAAATATTAAAATGTAGAAGAGATATTTTTATAAATTTCTACCATTGGATTTCACTTGACTGAAATAGCTTTTTTAAAGTTCCCCTAAACAAAGTCGAAAAAGTACAAAACGGTCTTTGTACCGAAAGATCTGAGATATCGAATGCCAAAAAATAATTTAAAAATATTAAAATGTAGAAGAGATATTTTTATAAATTCCTACCACTGGATTTCACTTGACTGAAGTAGATTTTTTAAAATTCCCCTAAACAAAGTCGAAAAAGTTCTGTAAACGGTCTTTGTACCGATAGATCTGAGATATCGAATGCTAAAAAATAATTTAAATATATTAAAATGCAGAAGAGATATTTTTATAAAATTCTACCACTGGATTTCACTTGACTGAAGTAGATTTTTTAAAATTTCCCTAAACAAAGTCGAAAAAGTACAAAACGATCTTTGTACCGAAAGATCTCAGCTATCCAATGACAAAAATTCATTTAAAAATATTAAAATGTAGAAGAGATATTTTTATAAATTCCTACCATTCGATTTCACTTGCCTGAAGTATCTTTTTTAAAACATCTGTAAACAAAATTAAAAAAGTACAAAACGGTATTTGTACCGAAAGATCTAAGCTATCCAATGACAAAAAAAAAAAAGTCATTTCAAAATATTAAAATGTAGAAGATATATTTTTATAAATTTCTACCATTGGATTTCACTTGACTGATGTAGCCTCTTTAAAATACCTGTAAACAAAATATAAAAAAATACAAAACGGTTTTTGTACCTAAAGATCTCAGCTATCCCATGACAAAAAATCATTTAAAAATCTTTAAATGTCGAAAAGACATACTTATAAAATTTTACTATAGGATTTCGGTTGACTGAAGTAGCCTCTTTAAAACAGCTGTAAACAAAAAGGTCTTTTTACCGAAAGATCTCAGCTATTCAATGACAAAAAACATTTAAAAATATTAAAATGTAGAAGAGATATTTTTATAAATTCTACCATTGGATTTCATTTGACTGAAGTAACCTCTTTAAAACAACTGTAAACAAAATCAAAAAAGTACAAAACGGTCTTTGTACCAAAAGATCTGAGATATCGAATGCCAAATAATGATTTACAAATATTAAAATGTAGAAGAGATATTTTTATAAATTTCTATCATTGGATTTCACTTCACTGAAGTAGCTTTTTTAAAATTCCCCTAAACAGAGTCGAAAAAGTACAAAACGGTCTTTGTACCGAAAGATCTGAGCTATAACATGACAAAAAAATCATTTAAAAATATTAAAATATAGAAGAGATATTTTTAGAAATTTCTAGCATTGGATTTCACTTGACTGAAGTAGCTTTTTTAAAATTCTCCTTGAGAAAGTCGAAAATATAAAAAACGGTCTTTGTACAGAAAGATCTCAGCCATCCCATGACATAAAAATCATTTAAAAATATTAAAATGTAGAAGACATATTTTTATAAATTCCTACCATTGGATTTCACTTGACTGAAGTAGCTTTTTTAAAATTCCCCTAAACAAAGTCGAAAAAGTACAAAACGGTCTTTGTAGAGAAAGATCTAAGCTATCCAATGACAAAAAAATCATTTAAAAATATTAAAATGTAGAAGAGATATTTTTATAAATTTCTACCATTGGATTTCACTTGACTGAAATAGCTTTTTTAAAGTTCCCCTAAACAAAGTCAAAAAAGTACAAAACGGTCTTTGTACCGAAAGATCTGAGATATCGAATGCCAAAAAATAATTTAAAAATATTAAAATGTAGAAGAGATATTTTTATAAATTCCTACCACTGGATTTCACTTGACTGAAGTAGATTTTTTAAAATTCCCCTAAACAAAGTCGAAAAAGTTCTGTAAACGGTCTTTGTACCGATAGATCTGAGATATCGAATGCTAAAAAATAATTTAAATATATTAAAATGCAGAAGAGATATTTTTATAAAATTCTACCACTGGATTTCACTTGACTGAAGTAGATTTTTTAAAATTTCCCTAAACAAAGTCGAAAAAGTACAAAACGATCTTTGTACCGAAAGATCTCAGCTATCCAATGACAAAAATTCATTTAAAAATATTAAAATGTAGAAGAGATATTTTTATAAATTCCTACCATTCGATTTCACTTGCCTGAAGTATCTTTTTTAAAACATCTGTAAACAAAATTAAAAAAGTACAAAACGGTATTTGTACCGAAAGATCTAAGCTATCCAATGACAAAAAAAAAAGTCATTTCAAAATATTAAAATGTAGAAGATATATTTTTATAAATTTCTACCATTGGATTTCACTTGACTGATGTAGCCTCTTTAAAATACCTGTAAACAAAATATAAAAAAATACAAAACGGTTTTTGTACCTAAAGATCTCAGCTATCCCATGACAAAAAATCATTTAAAAATCTTTAAATGTCGAAAAGACATACTTATAAAATTTTACTATAGGGTTTCGGTTGACTGAAGTAGCCTCTTTAAAACAGCTGTAAACAAAAAGGTCTTTTTACCGAAAGATCTCAGCTATTCAATGACAAAAAAACATTTAAAAATATTAAAATGTAGAAGAGATATTTTTATAAATTCTACCATTGGATTTCATTTGACTGAAGTAACCTCTTTAAAACAACTGTAAACAAAATCAAAAAAGTACAAAACGGTCTTTGTACCAAAAGATCTGAGATATCGAATGCCAAATAATGATTTACAAATATTAAAATGTAGAAGAGATATTTTTATAAATTTCTACCATTGGATTTCACTTCACTGAAGTAGCTTTTTTAAAATTCCCCTAAACAGAGTCGAAAAAGTACAAAACGGTCTTTGTACCGAAAGATCTGAGCTATAACATGACAAAAAAATCATTTAAAAATATTAAAATATAGAAGAGATATTTTTAGAAATTTCTAGCATTGGATTTCACTTGACTGAAGTAGCTTTTTTAAAATTCTCCTAGAGAAAGTCGAAAATATAAAAAACGGTCTTTGTACAGAAAGATCTCAGCCATCCCATGACATAAAAATCATTTAAAAATATTAAAATGTAGAAGACATATTTTTATAAATTCCTACCATTGGATTTCACTTGACTGAAGTAGCTTTTTTAAAATTCCCCTAAACAAAGTCGAAAAAGTACAAAACGGTCTTTGTAGAGAAAGATCTAAGCTACCCAATGACAAAAAAATCATTTAAAAATATTAAAATGTAGAAGAGATATTTTTATAAATTCCTACCACTGGATTTCACTTGACTGAAGTAGATTTTTTAAAATTCCCCTAAACAAAGTCGAAAAAGTTCTGTAAACGGTCTTTGTACCCATAGATCTGAGATATCGAATGCTAAAAAATAATTTAAATATATTAAAATGCAGAAGAGATATTTTTATAAAATTCTACCACTGGATTTCACTTGACTGAAGTAGATTTTTTAAAATTTCCCTAAACAAAGTCGAAAAAGTACAAAACGATCTTTGTACCGAAAGATCTCAGCTATCCAATGACAAAAATTCATTTAAAAATATTAAAATGTAGAAGAGATATTTTTATAAATTCCTACCACTGGATTTCACTTGACTGAAGTAGATTTTTTAAAACATCTGTAAACAAAATTAAAAAAGTACAAAACGGTATTTGTACCGAAAGATCTAAGCTATCCAATGACAAAAAAAAAAAAAAAAAAAAAAAAAAAAAAAAGTCATTTTAAAATATTAAAATGTAGAAGATATATTTTTATAAATTTCTACCATTGGATTTCACTTGACTGATGTAGCCTCTTTAAAATACCTGTAAACAAAATATAAAAAAATACAAAACGGTATTTGTACCTAAAGATCTCAGCTATCCCATGACAAAAAATCATTTAAAAATCTTTAAATGACGAAAAGACATACTTATAAAATTTTACTATAGGATTTCGGTTGACTGAAGTAGCCTCTTTAAAACAGCTGTAAACAAAAAGGTCTTTTTACCGAAAGATCTCAGCTATTCAATGACAAAAAAACATTTAAAAATATTAAAATGTAGAAGAGATATTTTTATAAATTCTACCATTGGATTTCATTTGACTGAAGTAACCTCTTTAAAACAACTGTAAACAAAATCAAAAAAGTAAAAAACGGTCTTTGTACCAAAAGATCTGAGATATCGAATGCCAAATAATGATTTACAAATATTAAAATGTAGAAGAGATATTTTTATAAATTTCTATCATTGGTTTTCACTACACTGAAGTAGCTTTTTTAAAATTCCCCTAAACAGAGTCGAAAAAGTACAAAACGGTCTTTGTACCGAAAGATCTGAGCTATAACATAACAAAAAAATCATTTAAAAATATTAAAATATAGAAGAGATATTTTTAGAAATTTCTAGCATTGGATTTCACTTGACTGAATTAGCTTTTTTTAAATTCCCCTAGAGAAAGTCGAAAATATAAAAAACGGTATTTGTACAGAAAGATCTCAGCCATCCCATGACATAAAAATCATTTAAAAATATTAAAATGTAGAAGACATATTTTTATAAATTCCTACCATTGGATTTCACTTGACTGAAGTAGCTTTTTTAAAATTCCCCTAAACAAAGTCGAAAAAGTACAAAACGGTCTTTGTAGAGAAAGATCTAAGCTATCCAATGACAAAAAAATCATTTAAAAATATTAAAATGTAGAAGAGATATTTTTATAAATTTCTACCATTGGATTTCACTTGACTGAAATAGCTTTTTTAAAGTTCCCCTAAACAAAGTCGAAAAAGTACAAAACGGTCTTTGTACCGAAAGATCTGAGATATCGAATGCCAAAAAATAATTTAAAAATATTAAAATGTAGAAGAGATATTTTTATAAATTCCTACCACTGGATTTCACTTGACTGAAGTAGATTTTTTAAAATTTCCCTAAACAAAGTCGAAAAAGTACAAAACGATCTTTGTACCGAAAGATCTCAGCTATCCAATGACAAAAATTCATTTAAAAATATTAAAATGTAGAAGAGATATTTTTATAAATTCCTACCGTTCGATTTCACTTGCCTGAAGTATCTTTTTTAAAACATCTGTAAACAAAATTAAAAAAGTACAAAACGGTATTTGTACCGAAAGATCTAAGCTATCCAATGACAAAAAAAAAAAAAAAGTCATTTTAAAATATTAAAATGTAGAAGAGATATTTTTATAAATTCCTACCATTCGATTTCACTTGCCTGAAGTATCTTTTTTAAAACATCTGTAAACAAAATTAAAAAAGTACAAAACGGTATTTGTACCGAAAGATCTAAGCTATCCAATGACAAAAAAAAAAAAAAAAAGTCATTTTAAAATATTAAAATGTAGAAGATATATTTTTATAAATTCCTACCATTGGATTTCACTTGACTGAAGTAGCTTTTTTAAAATTCCCCTAAACAAAGTCGAAAAAGTACAAAACGGTCTTTGTAGAGAAAGATCTAAGCTACCCAATGACAAAAAAATCATTTAAAAATATTAAAATGTAGAAGAGATATTTTTATAAATTCCTACCACTGGATTTCACTTGACTGAAGTAGATTTTTTAAAATTCCCCTAAACAAAGTCGAAAAAGTTCTGTAAACGGTCTTTGTACCCATAGATCTGAGATATCGAATGCTAAAAAATAATTTAAATATATTAAAATGCAGAAGAGATATTTTTATAAAATTCTACCACTGGATTTCACTTGACTGAAGTAGATTTTTTAAAATTTCCCTAAACAAAGTCGAAAAAGTACAAAACGATCTTTGTACCGAAAGATCTCAGCTATCCAATGACAAAAATTCATTTAAAAATATTAAAATGTAGAAGAGATATTTTTATAAATTCCTACCACTGGATTTCACTTGACTGAAGTAGATTTTTTAAAACATCTGTAAACAAAATTAAAAAAGTACAAAACGGTATTTGTACCGAAAGATCTAAGCTATCCAATGACAAAAAAAAAAAAAAAAAAAAAAGTCATTTTAAAATATTAAAATGTAGAAGATATATTTTTATAAATTTCTACCATTGGATTTCACTTGACTGATGTAGCCTCTTTAAAATACCTGTAAACAAAATATAAAAAAATACAAAACGGTATTTGTACCTAAAGATCTCAGCTATCCCATGACAAAAAATCATTTAAAAATCTTTAAATGACGAAAAGACATACTTATAAAATTTTACTATAGGATTTCGGTTGACTGAAGTAGCCTCTTTAAAACAGCTGTAAACAAAAAGGTCTTTTTACCGAAAGATCTCAGCTATTCAATGACAAAAAAACATTTAAAAATATTAAAATGTAGAAGAGATATTTTTATAAATTCTACCATTGGATTTCATTTGACTGAAGTAACCTCTTTAAAACAACTGTAAACAAAATCAAAAAAGTAAAAAACGGTCTTTGTACCAAAAGATCTGAGATATCGAATGCCAAATAATGATTTACAAATATTAAAATGTAGAAGAGATATTTTTATAAATTTCTATCATTGGTTTTCACTACACTGAAGTAGCTTTTTTAAAATTCCCCTAAACAGAGTCGAAAAAGTACAAAACGGTCTTTGTACCGAAAGATCTGAGCTATAACATAACAAAAAAATCATTTAAAAATATTAAAATATAGAAGAGATATTTTTAGAAATTTCTAGCATTGGATTTCACTTGACTGAATTAGCTTTTTTTAAATTCCCCTAGAGAAAGTCGAAAATATAAAAAACGGTATTTGTACAGAAAGATCTCAGCCATCCCATGACATAAAAATCATTTAAAAATATTAAAATGTAGAAGACATATTTTTATAAATTCCTACCATTGGATTTCACTTGACTGAAGTAGCTTTTTTAAAATTCCCCTAAACAAAGTCGAAAAAGTACAAAACGGTCTTTGTAGAGAAAGATCTAAGCTATCCAATGACAAAAAAATCATTTAAAAATATTAAAATGTAGAAGAGATATTTTTATAAATTTCTACCATTGGATTTCACTTGACTGAAATAGCTTTTTTAAAGTTCCCCTAAACAAAGTCGAAAAAGTACAAAACGGTCTTTGTACCGAAAGATCTGAGATATCGAATGCCAAAAAATAATTTAAAAATATTAAAATGTAGAAGAGATATTTTTATAAATTCCTACCACTGGATTTCACTTGACTGAAGTAGATTTTTTAAAATTTCCCTAAACAAAGTCGAAAAAGTACAAAACGATCTTTGTACCGAAAGATCTCAGCTATCCAATGACAAAAATTCATTTAAAAATATTAAAATGTAGAAGAGATATTTTTATAAATTCCTACCGTTCGATTTCACTTGCCTGAAGTATCTTTTTTAAAACATCTGTAAACAAAATTAAAAAAGTACAAAACGGTATTTGTACCGAAAGATCTAAGCTATCCAATGACAAAAAAAAAAAAAAAGTCATTTTAAAATATTAAAATGTAGAAGAGATATTTTTATAAATTCCTACCATTCGATTTCACTTGCCTGAAGTATCTTTTTTAAAACATCTGTAAACAAAATTAAAAAAGTACAAAACGGTATTTGTACCGAAAGATCTAAGCTATCCAATGACAAAAAAAAAAAAAAGTCATTTTAAAATATTAAAATGTAGAAGATATATTTTTATAAATTCCTACCATTGGATTTCACTTGACTGAAGTAGCTTTTTTAAAATTCCCCTAAACAAAGTCGAAAAAGTACAAAACGGTCTTTGTAGAGAAAGATCTAAGCTACCCAATGACAAAAAAATCATTTAAAAATATTAAAATGTAGAAGAGATATTTTTATAAATTCCTACCACTGGATTTCACTTGACTGAAGTAGATTTTTTAAAATTCCCCTAAACAAAGTCGAAAAAGTTCTGTAAACGGTCTTTGTACCCATAGATCTGAGATATCGAATGCTAAAAAATAATTTAAATATATTAAAATGCAGAAGAGATATTTTTATAAAATTCTACCACTGGATTTCACTTGACTGAAGTAGATTTTTTAAAATTTCCCTAAACAAAGTCGAAAAAGTACAAAACGATCTTTGTACCGAAAGATCTCAGCTATCCAATGACAAAAATTCATTTAAAAATATTAAAATGTAGAAGAGATATTTTTATAAATTCCTACCACTGGATTTCACTTGACTGAAGTAGATTTTTTAAAACATCTGTAAACAAAATTAAAAAAGTACAAAACGGTATTTGTACCGAAAGATCTAAGCTATCCAATGACAAAAAAAAAAAAAAAAAAAAAAAAAAGTCATTTTAAAATATTAAAATGTAGAAGATATATTTTTATAAATTTCTACCATTGGATTTCACTTGACTGATGTAGCCTCTTTAAAATACCTGTAAACAAAATATAAAAAAATACAAAACGGTATTTGTACCTAAAGATCTCAGCTATCCCATGACAAAAATCATTTAAAAATCTTTAAATGACGAAAAGACATACTTATAAAATTTTACTATAGGATTTCGGTTGACTGAAGTAGCCTCTTTAAAACAGCTGTAAACAAAAAGGTCTTTTTACCGAAAGATCTCAGCTATTCAATGACAAAAAAACATTTAAAAATATTAAAATGTAGAAGAGATATTTTTATAAATTCTACCATTGGATTTCATTTGACTGAAGTAACCTCTTTAAAACAACTGTAAACAAAATCAAAAAAGTACAAAACGGTCTTTGTACCAAAAGATCTGAGATATCGAATGCCAAATAATGATTTACAAATATTAAAATGTAGAAGAGATATTTTTATAAATTTCTATCATTGGTTTTCACTTCACTGAAGTAGCTTTTTTAAAATTCCCCTAAACAGATTCGAAAAAGTACAAAACGGTCTTTGTACCGAAAGATCTGAGCTATAACATAACAAAAAAATCATTTAAAAATATTAAAATATAGAAGAGATATTTTTAGAAATTTCTAGCATTGGATTTCACTTGACTGAATTAGCTTTTTTTAAATTCCCCTAGAGAAAGTCGAAAATATAAAAAACGGTATTTGTACAGAAAGATCTCAGCCATCCCATGACATAAAAATCATTTAAAAATATTAAAATGTAGAAGACATATTTTTATAAATTCCTACCATTGGATTTCACTTGACTGAAGTAGCTTTTTTAAAATTCCCCTAAACAAAGTCGAAAAAGTACAAAACGGTCTTTGTAGAGAAAGATCTAAGCTATCCAATGACAAAAAAATCATTTAAAAATATTAAAATGTAGAAGAGATATTTTTATAAATTTCTACCATTGGATTTCACTTGACTGAAATAGCTTTTTTAAAGTTCCCCTAAACAAAGTCGAAAAAGTACAAAACGGTCTTTGTACCGAAAGATCTGAGATATCGAATGCCAAAAAATAATTTAAAAATATTAAAATGTAGAAGAGATATTTTTATAAATTCCTACCACTGGATTTCACTTGACTGAAGTAGATTTTTTAAAATTCCCCTAAACAAAGTCGAAAAAGTTCTGTAAACGGTCTTTGTACCGATAGATCTGAGATATCGAATGCTAAAAAATAATTTAAAAATATTAAAATGCAGAAGAGATATTTTTATAAAATTCTACCACTGGATTTCACTTGACTGAAGTAGATTTTTTAAAATTTCCCTAAACAAAGTCGAAAAAGTACAAAACGATCTTTGTACCGAAAGATCTCAGCTATCCAATGACAAAAATTCATTTAAAAATATTAAAATGTAGAAGAGATAGTTTTATAAATTTCTTCCATTGGATTTCATTTGACTGAAGTAGCTTTTTTAAATTCCCCTAAAGAAGGTCGAAAAAGTACAAAATGGTCTTTGTATCGAAATATCTGAGATATCGAATGCCAAAAAATAATTTAAAAATATAAAAATGTAGAAGAGATATTTTTATAAATTTCTTCCATTGGATTTCACTTGACTGAAGTAGCCTCTTTAAAACACCTGTAAACAAAATCAAAAAAGTACAAAACGGTCTTTATACCGAAAAATCTCAGCTGTTCAATGCTAAAAGAATCATTTTAAGATATTAAAATACAAACGAGATATCTTAAAAATTTCTATCTTGGGATTTCGCTTTATTGATGTAAGCCACTATACAATACTCGTAACAAAATCGAAAAAATATA
>CAXHSM010000986.1:0-19000 GCA_964019185.1 Maratus speculifer | reverse complement strand
TCTGTAGAATTTTTTTTACATCATACAAGAGTTGTAAACCATTACATTAGTTATAAGGTGATTATAGAGATTTACCGATACTTTTTTCTGATTTATTGTAGATTGTTTCTTCATATACTGTGACCAGTGTTAACAGGCCTAAAAGTGACTGACAATTTGTAAAATGGAAACACAAAGAAAAGCTTAAAAATATATATTATTCTTGAAGTAAATGAATATGTGAAGTGAATTATTCATATGACATTTATAATTAGAGTATAAAAAGGCGCAAGATTAAATTTTAAAAAAAAGTAAACTAATATCATTGAACTTTTGTCATTTTTCAACTTTACGGAGTCATTAAAGTAATAAAAAGTCTTCACAAAAAATAAACTTTTCTTTTAGTAATTTTTATATATAAATTATTAGTGACAAACTAGACTCTTTGTTTCAAACTATAAGATTTCACAAAATAACATTAAAAAATCGATATTCGTAAGTTCTAACAGCTAAACAGAATAATTGTGGTAAATTTTTATCATCCATTTTTTTCCCGATCATTTTCACAATTTGAAACAGCGTAACGCAACTTGTCTTCTTCTTAAAATAATAATAATAATAATAAAATATTAAATTAATTTATAATGTCGCATCATAAACTTCCACAATAATTATTTCTAAACTGTTACCGTTTTATCATACAGATTTAGAACAGTCCTATAAAATTCTGTACATTTTGCGTGCTATTTATACGTACAAATGTGATAAATACAACTTTTGATTTCATTAACTATCAGTAAATATCCATATTAGTTGCTTGTTATGAAGGCATTAACACAGAGTTACACTATATGTAGATTGCTGAAATGCTGATTAAAGAGCTTTAAATTCCTGCATTAAGATATCCTCAGCTTATATATGAATCTTAATGTATATTGTGCTGCCTAAGTGTGGACAGTGTTATCTGATTGCAAATATTATGCATACGTAAATCCAAAGTGTTATATATAATATAATAATGTGGTAATAATGCTCATATAACTGTAACGTTATTTTTAAAATAAATATTAAATATTAGATAGCTCACATCATAGGTCGTATAAAATAAATTTATCATATGTATTGTTCTTTAGATTTATTATAAATATAAATACCAGTAAAAACACGGGATGTTTTTTTTCTTTTAAGTATATTATATAATATGAAATATTTGTTCAATTAGCTTTTATTAAGTGATAAATTATAATATTATTATAAAATTTATTATTTGCAAGATATGTTTTTCACTGAAGCGTAAAAATGTCAAGATTAACATAAACCAATTGAAATTCCAAGCAAATTTGTAATAAAAAAAACATCGGGTTATCATCACAATTTTTAAATCTAAGTAAGTGTTAGAAGTTAAAAAACTTTGCTTTCAGTCATGAAAGTATTGCCAGTATACCTCGTGTATACTTAGAAGTGTGTCATAACATTGACTTCTAAGTATCAATGTGAAGCCGCAAGGTGCTAAAACTGTTGTACTATTATACAGCGACAGAATTTCAATTTTCATTAGAAATAAATATTTCTTATGCTTTTGTAGTGATACAAAGCCTTTCATACACTACAATATACACATTTTTTAATCATACGAATTGAATATTTCCAACTCAGCGTAAAAATCCCCAGACATTTATATGTGTATTTTATTATATACTTCTTAGATGCATATCAATTTCATTATGTTCTCCTTTTGTAGTGGTACAAAGCCTTTCATATACTGCAATATATATTTTTAATCATACGTATTGAATATTTCCAACTCAGCGTAAAAATACCCAGGTTGGGAATCGAATCCAGAATTTTGGCTTACAGAGCTAAAATGTTTTACCGTAGAAGCTAACTGAGCCGACAACCAGTGAACATCTTCCATTGAGATAATCTTGCTTATTATAAGATGTAGTCTATCTTTTTGAGAACTTAACAGAATAAACCGCAGTTAAAGAAACTCCATATAAACGACGGATACGTAGATAAACAGATTTTGTTTGTTTCATATTTTATTGTATATTTAAGATTTTTTTAATATCGTATAAACATTATACACTGGTCAAAGAAATAATTGCAATTGAAGATTAAACATAATTAAAAAATTCAACAAAAAACTAAATAATGAGTGAAATTTGAATTTTGTATATTATGGGTGGTTTTGATTTACATAAAAAAAAAAATTATAAATTATCGGAAACTTATCAATATAATTTGTCAATTTATACATTATGCATTACATTTTACATTTAAGATATAAAAATTTAAAAAAAAATATTTAGTTCTGGGTGTAATAGAATGCAGTACTTCGGATACAATACAGCTGAAATCTTAACTGTAAGTCCCTGTTAATTCTATCTGATTTCCATTATACAGAAAATAACTTGTAGGAAATCTCAGCAACGTATACCAATGTTGTAAAATTTAAAATATTCTAATATAAATAAATCGCGCCCCAAACAATGTTTTACCCTATACCATTCTACAATGAAATATTTTTGTGTCGTCCTGTAAAATAATAACAAATATTTTTTGTATCGCACATTGCACAGAATGTGCATTTTAATATATACTTCATAGATGCATATCAATTTCATTATGTTCCAAAGAGTGTAACATTAATGAAATGCACTCAAAACTATAAAAAAGCATAAGGCAACTTGTCTTCGCCTTAAAGAAAAAAAATAATCATCATAATCTTCCACAAAATATTTTTCTTAACTGTCACAGTTTTGTCATTCAGTTTTTAATGAGTTCTATAAAATGCTGTATATTTTACATTCTATTTTATACGTACAAATGTGATAAATGCTGATCAGCTTTTTCCAATTCGCCATAAAGTAATAGGATAATTTTGATTGTCCCTGTAATTAAACTATTCATCCGATTTTCCTAAAATTTGAAATGTCTCGACAAAATTGTGCAAAGATGGATGGACAGATGGAAATACAGACTGAACGACAATTATAGGTTGTACATATTTACATAATTACGAGTGCACCTAAAAAAGAACAATGGGTTAAACTTGAACAAATCAAAATATTGAACAAGTTGGAAATTGCGCGTGAAGCGTTGCAAATGAGGTGTGTTCGTACGATAACGACATTTTAAAAATATCACTCTCATTCATCAATCTCATAAAATTGTAAATAATTACAATTAAAATGCACACCAAACAATGTTCTCCCTATACCATTATGCAATAGAATACTTTTGTGTGGCCTTGTAAATCAATAAAAAATATTCTTCATTATTCATGCAAAATGCATATTATAATATGTACTTTATAGATTCATACCAATTTTATTACGTTCAAACGAGTGTAGCACCTTTAAAATGCATTTGAAACATTTTTCTCCATTGACCATAATGTAACGGAACACTTTTGATTGTCCCTGTAACTGATCTATGCATCCGATTTTCATAAAATTTGAAATGTCCCGACAAAATTATGTTATAATTATGTATTTTAAATTTCAAACAATTCAGTTGGGTAGTTTTGCTTTTTTATATGCGGACAGACAGACAGACGGACAGACAGACGGAAGGACGGACGGACTGAACGACAACTATATGTGCTACGTATTTACAAAATTACGAACGCACCTAAAAAAGAAGACATAATATTCGACTTCAATAATACTTCTGTTTAGTTGACTAGATATGTAATGATCTTAGACCGTATATTATTATGAAAATCGCATTTAAAAGCGAACTCGATTAATACACAATCCGTCTAAATACGAGACTTTTCTTTAGGCTCTGAAAATGTATTAAGGCGCAACACTAGGCACAGAAAAAGACCCGGATGATAATGTAAAGTTTATAGGGGCGTTCTTTTCATATTTCTCGACGAAATTTTTGATATTTTTAAATTTCAAAACCGGTTTAAACCGGTTCAGAAAATGAAACTATCGTAATGTAAAAAATATATAAGTAAAATCGAAAAAGTAGAAACTAGACCGGTTGTAGAGCGACCTCAGCTATCCTACGCAAAAACATCATGTAGAGATATTAAAATTTGAGCGAGGTATGTGAAAAAAAAGCTCCCATAGACTTTACATTATCATCCGGGTTTTTTTCTGTGCCTTAACCAGATTCTACTTTAGTAACGTTCAAATTCGTGTTAAGTTTCAAAAAGAACATTTCACAGACTCAATAAATTATAAAAAATATATACATAAAAGTAAAACAATAAAATAAATAAAATAAAAATATGCATCATTTATTACCCTTAACGAAAGAGTAAAAGGAATTTCATTTTAACACATAAGCTAATTTTTTGCACTCATTGTTCTCTAATACACAATGGAATATGACAAATCCCTTTTTCTGCGAATTAAAATTTTAATATACGTTATTTGTTACATTATGGCTCGGGAAAACTAAAATGCCTCTGTCAAATATTATATTTCCATGATACTTTTATTTTTAATAATTTACTTTTCATTTAAATGTAGCATTTTTGTTTATAGCTTTTCTATTGCACGCATTACTGATTTGTATCATGATGAAAAAAGGTGCTAACAGAAAAAAAGATTTTAAAAAAAAATAACGAAACCATTTAGCGGTTAATTTTTTTTTTAATTTTACTAAGACTTACTAAGATCTCGATCATTCTCATTGGTTAAATTCATCCACCATATTGCTTTAAAATAACAGACACTTCATTATATCGCCGAATTCGGCGATCAAATGTAGAATGTTATAAATTAATAAATAAATAAATAAATAAATAAATCTGTTAATATTACGGACAGCTGGCAATGTTGCCAGCAGTTTTTACCGTGAAATTTGCAGGAAAATTAGAAATGTGTTATGCCGAAATGTGTTATGCTTCCTAAAATATTATACGTATACTGTACAAGAAAATGATGTCAATATACAAAGCTTGTAAGACAAACTAGAGGCATCTGTAACTTTACAAAATTCTTTACAATAATTTTGGTAATTATACAAAAATTTTATTTGTTCCTCGTTACCGTTATTTAAAAAGTTCTGAGATTATGATTTTTCAAAAAAATTCTTAGTAACCTTAAAAGTTTTTTGACCTAACGTACAAAACTCTAACTCTTACATGATTTTTTTTTTGTCATTGCGTAAAAAAGTTCTTGAAATATAATTTTACTACAATTAGTTTTGTATATTCCCATTTTTTACAGTGTATGCAGGGTTTTCACTGTCGCTCGCCATTGCGCCAAATTGCGACTAAATTCTTCATTTGGCGAGTAAATAAGCGATAAGATTCACCAAATTGCTTGTGCTCAATTTTTGCTTTTTCTTTCACGTTTTTCCTACATATGGATATACACATATTTTTAATGTATAATTTTTTAAAATATATTTCATATATTTGTAGCGGATAGTTGAAATTAGATTAATAACAATCTTTATCGCAGTATAAAAACTTAGGTTATTTTAGAACATATTGAAAAAAGGGGGTCCATTAAAGGATTAAAGATAATTTTTTTCTGTGCTACATGACGAATCTATTTTGCTAATACTTTTTTCGTTTGGCGAATGTTTTTTCTTTCTTTCTTTTTTTTTTTAATTAGCCAGATTACTAATGTTGGTCAAATGTCAACGAGAACACACTGTTAAAACTAATGGTGACACATTGCACCTTTTAAGGGTGAAAGGCTTGTCTCACTGGTGACACCCCTAAAGGAGCCTAAATACCACCTTTAATTAGGGTGAAAAGATGGCACCCTTAATCCGGAGGCGGTTAAGGGTGCCGCGTAAGGGTATACGCTTTTCCGTATCCTTTGTATCGCGGCATAGGATACAGAAAAGCGTATTCTGGGGTACTTCTTTTCGTATTTGGCGAAAGATTAGAGACGAAAAATTATTTCGGATGTTTACATTTTTTCGGGCGCTATTTTCACCATCTCAAAGTAGGTGAAAAGCCCATTTCGTATGCAATTTTCTGATTTTTTACATTTGATAGGACATTTAAATAAGTAAGTTTTTAATATTTTTCAATGTTAGAACTTTTTTATTGCACTAGTGAAGAATATTATAATGTATATTGGTAAAAATTTTGCTTAAAAAAGAGTATTTATTGTGCTGTGGAGATTTTTGTTGACATTTTGCTTGCAATTATCTAACGTTTGTTAAAATAAGATTTTTATTTATTTATTTTAAAATAAAATATGTACATTATTAAAAATATTTTAATGTTTTAAAAACAAATGTTTGGAGATGATTTTAAAAACGTAGACTTCTTTTTAAATGGAGTTAAATATAACATTGATTGAGGGTGTTAAATGCATATATATTTGTATAATAAAAGTTGTGTATGTGTTTATAGCTTAAAAATTATAAAGCTTTAGTATACATTTACGGGAAATAAATATGGGTTGAAAGCGTTGTAAAGAAATATTCATTAAAATATAGAGCATGTCTTAATGGATTAGTTTTATTCAGGAAAATATTACATATGTCATAAATAAGTCATGATCATTTGAAAATATCATGTTACTTACAGTATTATAATACGTTAAATTAATTATTATAAAACAATCTTTTTTTTCTGTCTTCAATTTAATCTTGTGAGATAATAATATATAGTACAGTTGAAATATTTATTAACCTATAGGAAAAAAAAACAATTGCCAAATAGATAATAGTTATTAGAAATATACTACATGCTAAATAATTGGAAGAATCTGATATATTCTGATAGCACTGGTAGCGCCTTATCGAAGTGATAGAGAGTGAAGAGGGATTTTTCAACAAAATGATGATAATTATTATAATAAATTTAAAAAAAACTTTGCTTTCAGTCGTAGCTGCTTTATTTAATTATTTTGAGTAAAATATTTTTTTTTCAATTATTAAAAAATAATAATCTTCAAAGTTCAAGAGTTTAGAGTTGATGTTCTCTTATAAATGCAGTTATACAAAGAGTTTAATAATTTAATTAACATAGTTTGAAACATATCATTTATCTCATGAAATACATGCTATTAATGTTTGATTTTGTTCTTTTACTTTACATATAATCTTAGGTTTTGATAAATGCTTAGTTGAAAATGTTTTGTATGATGAACCTCTTCCCATTGAAGTTACCAAAAATATGAAACAATTTGTGCTGAGCTGATACTGATAATTAATATTAGTATAATTTTTGAAACTGTCATATTTATGTGTATGTTATTAAAAAAGTATAATGTTACTTACTTGTATTTCTGGAAAATGTTGAAGAATAAAATATTTTTTAACTTTCGCCTTATTATATGTGTATTTTATAAATATTATTATCACTTTATTTATATGCGTTATATATATTTTTTTATTATAATTTTTTACCAAATTAATCAGAAACTCAGTCAAAAAGATGCTTTGTTACAAATTAACAATGCATTAATTTAAATGTAATAGATAATATTTATAAAGAGGGCTCCTAATGATGACCACCCCCCCCCCCTAAGATTATTTCTAAGAAAATCTATCCCAAAGAATAGTAAAGATATATCTTGATCATTGTTTTGAAATAGTTGTGATTATAATAACACTATACACTTCATAATATGACTTACACAGCACAGCCTGGGGTGTAATGATATTGGACAATTATTTTCTTTATTTTTAAATCATAAAGTTTTCCGTTTCACACAATTTCTGTCACTTTTTTTCTTTTTGTAAGTTAGCTTTTAAATTATACATATATTAAACAAATCCTAATTTTTTTTATAATTTTCTTCAAATTTTAATTTTTATAATTACATTTTGATAAATCTGAAAATGAATAATGTTCATGAAATCATCTTTTCAAATATAGTAGCAATAAAGCTCTATTATTACTAAATTTGAATGGCTTTGGCTTTGTTACTAAATATTTATGCATTTTGCTATAAATTAAAATAATAACTCAAAAACTAAATAATAAATATATGGTACAATTCAATTACTGATTTTTTTAATGTTACATATTATATAGTAACGATAATGTAAAAAAGTGAAAATATACTTAAAAACATAATTTTTATTACAATCTTTTTTACTACGGTTGCATAATAAACTTCATGCCATCACAAAATAAATAAATAAATGAATAAATAAATAAATAAATACTGTACTGTTATACAAGCATCTTTGATTAAAGTAGGTTATTTACTGATTAATTTCATTTTTAAAAATGTTTATTACAAATATGAAATTTTTATTCATGAGTTTTATACACTGGTGGCACACATTATAAATAGAGAAGAAAATAATATGAATTGCGGTAAAAGTAGAATCTTTGAACTTTAAACCAATCTTTTATAAATAATAACAATAATTCTCCTAGATTTTATAGAAATTGTTCAAGTAATACAAATGCAGACAAATGTATTATTTGCTGTGTTATATTTATAAACTGAATTATAAACATAAATCAAATGAATAAAGTTCAGTCAGAGTTTAAAAAAAAAATGATCATTTTAATTTGTTTACAATTGAAAATGTGTTTTTTACATTATATTTATACATGTATATATATACATATTTTAAAGAGGTATTAAGTTTTGCATGATAAATAAATGTTAATTGATGTTTCTGTAAAAACACTAGAAAATAAAAATAAAAAGAAATGAGGGTTGCAGTGTGTAGCTACACTGAAATAGTGATTGAAAGCTTTAAACTTGTGTAGGCATTTAATTGCGTGAATATATATTTTGGGAGATTCTAATTTTTCTGTACTTTTGATTTTTCATATAGATCTTAAGTAAGTATAAAGGCACTAGTACAAATAATGGTTTAAAAAATGGAAATAATAATTTTTATTTTTATCAGTATTGTAGAAAAAACTTAATTTTTCTGTTTTACTTTTAAAAATAATCAAAATGAAATACAGCTCTTTATTATCTTTAAAAAAGAAAGCTTTGAAATGTATTTTTACAAGCAATTTATTTCTAATGCTTTTGAATTGATAAAACACTGATAAGGAAAATTCATTAAACAAAATCAAATTTATTTTTAATTATTTTATAATCTAACTGAATACAGTTACAACTCTTTTTCTTTTTAAAACTTTTTTTAAGCAACAGAAATATCACCGTGGGCTATGTTATTTCTTCGATAAATATTTATTTATTTTTTTTAATAAAGTTGTAACGTTACATGCATGCTGAGTGTCATTTATAACGTTTGGTTGGTCGTGGTGGGAGTTAAATGCAGACATACTCAGTACTTAAAACAACAAAGTTTATTAAAATGATGAGGGCTGAAGGGAAGTGGAGCAAGTCTTAATTTTACACAACTGAGAATACTATGAAAAAGCTAAACGCATACTCACAGGCTCCGGACGAGCTCAATCGTGGCAACTTCTAACACTTCTCACTATCTCTTGGCTGAGATACTAGATAAAGCTTAATTAGACAGCCCGTGGCTGTGTGTAATTCTTTATTCACAAATAATCAAAATGAAACTACTATGAAGTTTCTTACCCCGGCCAACTCTCAAGTCAACTATCGAAACTCCTTTACACTTCACTGGAGGCCCGCTGATACTTTCAATTTGCTAGCACTTCGCTAACTAATAATTCCCTTCGCTAACTAACGCCAAATATCCTCACTCGCTGGCTACCGCCACAGATGCTCTCACTCACTGGCTACTCGCTGGCTAATGCCAGGGACACTCTCCACACACTCACACCCAAGCTTTTATATGCTGCAAACTGAGATACTTCACATTAACATATTACTAATAACCGCGAGCTAACTGCAGAATCCGAAAGAGCACACACACTCTAGAAAGTTAAAGTGAAAGAGAGGATAGATGTCGCTTTTGCGCTTACACATGTTAAATTATTGACGTCACGATCTCAGAAATACCAGAGTGCCTTTATGCAAAGGTCACTCCCTCACAACCCCCCCTCGGATTCCGCAGAGAAAAAGGACTGGGCCAAATGCATGCCCAGGACTTTTTCTTGTTATAAATTTCGAGCCGTAAAAAAACACAGTGATGGGTGAAATTTAGCGCCGAAACATAACTTTTAAAATATTAACTTTAACCCATCACAACCAAAAAACCTCAGTTTGCCTCAAAAATTCACATATTCAATCCAATCATTCTTCTATCTTTCAAATAGCCTCCGTAAAACTTCCAAAAACTCGTAAAACTTTCAAAACTAATTACTTCTTCTTTCAAAACAGCCCACTCCACTCGGAGTGCTAAAATTTCTCAAAACACTAAACTTCCGAAATTTTCCTCAATATTGCAATACAACTATAACATTACCAAAAATTTCTTCCATAAAACTTTCCTAATACTAGAATTCGCACCAAGTCCAAAAAACCCAATGCGCAAAAATTTTCCTCATCCAAATACCGAACTCATCTAAAATTAAATTTTACTTCATACTCAAAATAACTCTGCTATTACGTAATACCTACATACCCATTAGCCAATGAACTAACTCCCAAAATTCTTCAGAACTTAACTCCACTTTAACAATAATTGGGGCACATACGTACAGCGTCATATCGCTGTGCTTATGCAACAATCAAAAAAAAAAAAAAATAAAAAATAAAAAATTTACAAAATAACGTCATCATGCTCTTCATCTGTATTAACTAAAAGAAAAATAGCAGAATCAATACATAACACAGGTATACTTCCCTGCAAGAAAATCACATTAACATTCAATTTTAATACAATACAATTTCAAATTCAAACGCAGCTTAAAACTTCGCAACTTGCGGAAACCATTCCCAACTAAAGTACAAACGCAACACATAAAACACGAACGATAAGGAGAAAGTTAATTCATTAAATGTTAGTATAAGAGATAGAAACGCGTGTCAAGGACTTCTTGACCGCAAAACACTTGCGCGCTTGAACCGCGGCGCGTGTACAAAATAACCCAAATTACTATTTGTACTTTCTGAAAATTTAAACATACATTAACATACATTTTATAACACATGAACAATATAACAATATAGTAACATTTTTAACAAATAACATAAAAATTTAACAATAGATCCAGAATTTTTAAAAGCAGTTAAGACCAAAATCTCAAACATACATAAAACTAACAATTTTGCAAACAAATTTTGAACACAATTAAGCACTAATCGTGAGTCCGTCAAAAAATTCCAAAAATGGCCAAAAGTACAAAACAGCCTCTCTGCTTTCTATTCCTTCACATTGCTACCACATATATGCACTCTAATAGAAATTTAATAAAGTACATTATCACCCAATCATAGAGATGATTCGCTGCTAGCCGGCTTCATACTACAGGATGGCTTTCTCCTCTTGTCCCAGAAACCTTGTACGAAAGATCTTTCGTCATCAGAACTGTACGGTGACGCCACAGTTGACTGTCGTGCCTGCAGCCTGGTTCTGAATGGATGCCGTGGAATACTTGTATGTTCCGCTCGACGACTCTGCTCTGGCCGGTTCGCTGGGGTCACTCCATGGCGAGATTCACACTGTTGATGTCGGTAATCTGAGCGTTGTCTCCTCTTTCTAGATGCACCCGAAGTTACTGAAGATCCTAGACCACGTTTCTTTCCGGAACTATGCTGTTTCTTATTGGGCAAAAATTCCGACTTTGAAGTCCTTTTAACAGTTTGGCGAGTGTCCATCTGAAATCTTTTCCGGGGATTAAGTACCGAAGATGGTGAACTATTAGATAATTTGTGTTTCTGAGGTTGCTGTCTAATAAGTGGAGGAACGGGACAGTTTATAATCTTTTGTCTTTTATGGCACACAGAATCTGATGTATTTGACACAGTTCTCTTATTTTTATTATCATACTGTGCTCTCGGATTGATAGGCTTTCAACTTTCAATAACAGTTTTTGGAGCTGTTTGACCAAATTTTCTTCTTGAATATTGATGAAAAGAATTAGATGAAGAAGTGCTGGACTCGGGACACTCATTGGATCGGGAATTTCGCGAAACACCACTCGACACATGAGAACCTTCACTACCATTTTCTCTAAACTTATAAACTCTAACCTGATCCAGATTAACAGTCATTCTTTCACCATTGACATTAACAATCAAATTATTATTTCGAACTTCCAAAACCTCGAACGGACCTACAAACTTCGGACCAAACTTAGCTACTCTCTTTTGACGACTTGAACTTAACCAATGCTTTTCTACTAACACAAAATCTCCAACTTTCACTTCTAACTCCCTTCTACGCATATTATAATACTGAGCTTGCTTTTCTTGCGCTTTTCCCATCTGAACCTGAGATTCCTTAACCAACCTCTCAATATTCTGGCGCATGTACTTACTTTCCGCATCTCACACCATAACTAACCTTTGGAATGGAGTAATGACTTTTCTACCCAAAAACAATTCAGCAGGCGTTTTCCCCGTTGACTCATGAACTGCTGTACGAAGTGCGTACGCAAAATGCTGAAGAAACTGGTTCCAATTTGCATGATGAGAACCAACATACGAAGAAATCATTTGAATTAATGTACGATTTACACGTTCAGCCATATTAGACTGAGGACGATACGGAACAGTAAAAGAATGATCGATCTCCAGCTTCTCACACAGGGCCTTAAATATATCAGAAATAAAACAAGGGCCATGATCGCTCACTACCCTAATTGGTGCACCATATTTAGAAATATAATTATCGAAAAATGCATCGGCAACAGCAGGTGCAGAAGCCTTCCTGAGGGGGACTAACTCTACCCATTTACTAAAATAATCAACTATAACTAGTACAAATCTATATCTTTTAGGATTAGACAATGGATAAGGACCGATTAAATCTACACCTACACATTCATTAGGAAAATTTACTTTAATAGGAATTAATTTGCCAGCTGGACTTACATTTTTATAATTATAACGTTGGCATGTGCTACAGCTGGAGACATAAGCGCGCACTGCTTCCCGCATTTTAGGGAAGTAGCAGGATTCACAAATTCGAGCATAAGTTTTCCTGATTCCTTTACCTTCTAATGGATTATCATGAAATTCTTTCAAGATGCCTTACGAAGACTAGCCGGAATAAAAACTCTTAATTCACCACGTGAATTTACAATTTTAGAATAAAAAAAAGACCATCGATGATCTTAAAAGATTGGGACCATTTCTCAAACATAGGCACATCTGCGCTCGGGACATCATCAGTATTTTCCAAATAACGATACAAACTACCAAACTCTTCATCTTGCTTCTGTTCCCTTATCAACTGCTCTCGTGACCTTAACACCAACGAAGATAATGCACAACACTTAATTTCCTCCGTGACCTCTAAACCACCATGCGGGTTTCGAGACAAAGCGTCCGCTACCGCATTTTCCTTGCCAGCCCTATGTTCTATAACAACATTATACTCTGCTAACTTCAAACACCATCTGACCATACGAGACGACAAACCCTTTCCATTAGTTAACTTTGTCAAAGCTGAATGATCCGTAATGATTTTAACCGGTATATTAGTGAAAAAAAAACGAAATTTATTCAAAGCCCAAATTACTGCAAGACACTCCCTTTCCGTAATCGAATAATTCTTTTCCACTGCATTTAAAATTCTCGACGCAAACGCTATAGGTCGACCTTTCTGTGCTAACATCGCTCCAACCCCCACTGCACTCGCATCGCAATACACTTCAAACTGAGACGAATAATCGGGGTGAGCCAAAACAGGAGGGGAAACTACTGCCTCTTTTAATAATTCAAACGATCTCTGAGCCGCTGATGACCATAAAAACTTCACTCTTTTCCTTTTTAAATTATACAACGGTTCACATAACTCTGAAAAACGTGGGATGAACTTGGCAAACCAAGCCACCATTCCTAAAAATGTCGCCACTTCCTTACTATTTTGGGGGGACTCATTGACGTAATTGCCTCAATTTTCTCATTATCTATATTAATACCATCACGCGTAATTTTAACTCTTAAATACTTTATCTCTTTTCTCAAAAATTTACATTTTTCTAACTTAACTGTTAAACCAGCATCTCTTAACAACGTAAATACTTCCCTCAATAATCTTAAATGCTCTTCAAAAGTAGCTGCCATTATAATTATGTCGTCCAGGTAGACCAAGACACCCTTACCAATCAAAGGTGTAAGGATATTATTCATGGCCTTCTGGAACGTTGCTGGCGCTCCCGATAAACCAAAACTCATTCTCTTAAAAGCAAAACAACCGTCCCGAGTAATGAACGCAGTCTTCGGTATGTCCTCCGGCTTCATTGCAATCTGAAAATAACCCGACGTAAGATCCAACGTTGACATATAATTCGTACTCGTTATATTAGCCAAAATGTCATCAATAACTGGAATAGGATACTGAGGGTATTGCGTTATCGCATTTAACTTTCTATAATCTACTGCAGACCTATATGCCTCTGGATTATCTAAACTTTTCCCATTATTTTTACGACATAACAATACTGGAGATGCAAAAGGAGACTCAATCGGCATTATAATATCGTCCGCTAGCATTTTTTGTATATGATAATCAATTATACCTTGTTTAACTTTATCATAACGATATGGTTTACTAGCAACAGGTGCTTTCAAACCAGTATCAATTTCATGCCACGCAACATGCGTTAAACCCGGTTTGTCAGAAAGAACCTCTCCAAACTCATTCAAAAACTTATTAAATTCCTCCTTCTCGATTTCACTTAACCCCGACTCCTCCAAATTAACTGACACTGAAACATGCTCTTTCTTACTCACATTCTCATCATTATTCACGATTAACGACTTTTTAAAGAAATCCAAACTAATTCCTCTATCCTTCATATAATCCACACCAACTATACAATGCACTGTTAATCCATCTAACACACAAAACTCCCAACATGTCTTAACCGAACGAATTTCAACTTCCAATTCTACTGAACCTTTATTATCGCAAGCTACTCCCTGTGCCAACTGAACCACCAGACTTGGCCTCTTCAACTTCTTATACGAAAAATATTTCCGATAACAATCAAAAGAAATGAACGACTTATCTGCCCCTGTATCGAAGACACTTTTAACGACAATACCTTCTAACACAATTAACACTTCAGGTAACTCAACCGGATTAATAGTAATTTTATTCAAACTCACAGAAGGCTTTTCCGATTTAATCTGTGACTGCATACCTTCCGAAATACAGTCACCTACCAGTTTAACTGACCCGACCTCTGAACACATCTCTTTTGCATTGACTTATTTTCCAAATTCTCATCCGAAGTTAATCTCCTTACTTGCGAAGAAACATTCCTGTCCCGTACTCCCCCTCTCCGATCATAACCACTATTCTGTCTATTACCATACATATTTCTCTCACCACTTCTAAAACTATTAGCACCACCACAATTCCTATTACCATTACTCGTATTCGACATATTACGACCAAATCCATCATTTCTATTACGCAAATCATTATCCGGAAATCGCTGTCCCCCTCTCACAAAATTACGTTCCCCCTCATTTCTCAAATTACTATCCGCGACAGGTCTCTGACGAGGGCTACGCAAATCCCGTTGATCCGAGCTATGCCGAGTCTCATACTTCGATAATATCTGATGCATTTCTGCAAAATTCTTTGGTGCTCTAACTTCAATAAAGTCCTGTATATTCGGATTAAAAAGAGGAAAAACAATGTCCAACAATTCCTCAAATGTGATATCTAAATCTAATTTATTTTTTAGTTCAAGCTTACGTAGATAAAATTTTGACGCCGACTCATAAATATTCTGCTTATTACAATAGAACTCTTTTCTCAAAATACTTTTATCTTTAATGGGAGGAAATGCCTTCTTTAACTCAATCACAGTTTGTTCAAATCTTTTCGCTTCATCAGTAATCTAAAACTTTCCTATATTTTCTAACCACAAAAGTGCTTCGCCCTTCAACGAGCATTTAAGCACTACGTATCTACTTTCTCAGGTATATTATTGAACAAAATATAATCATCTTGTTTAACTAAAAATTCACTAATATCACCCTCACCGGTGAAATACACACGTGGCACAATCTCACAATGTCCGATGTTTCGTTGGGCGCCATTTGTAACGTTACATGCAAGCTGAGTGTCATTTATAACGTTTGGTTGGTCGTGGTGGGAGTTAAATGCAGACATACTCAGTACTTAAAACAACAAAGTTTATTAAAATGATGAGGGCTGAAGGGAAGTAGAGCAAGTCTTAATTTTACACAACTGAGAATACTATGAAAAAGCTAAACGCATACTCACAGGCTCCGGACGAGCTCAATCGTGGCAACTTCTAACACTTCTCACTATCTCTTGGCTGAGATACTAGATAAAGCTTAATTAGACAGCCCGTGGCTGTGTGTAATTCTTTATTCACAAATAATCAAAATGAAACTACTATGAAGTTTCTTACCCCGGCCAAATCTCAAGTCAACTATCAAAACTCCTTTACACTTCACTGGAGGCCCGCTGATACTTTCAATTTGCTAGCACTTCGCTAACTAATAATTCCCTTCGCTAACTAACGCCAAATATCCTCACTCGCTGGCTACCGCCACAGATGCTCTCACTCACTGGCTACTCGCTGGCTAATGCCAGGGACACTCTCCACACACTCACACCCAAGCTTTTACATGCTGCAAACTGAGATACTTCACATTAACATATTACTAATAACCGCGAGCTAACTGCAGAATCCGAAAGAGCACACACACTCTAGAAAGTTAAAGTGAAAGAGAGGATAGATGTCGCTTTTACGCTTACACATGTTAAATTATTGACGTCACGATCTCAGAAATACCAGAGTGCCTTTATGAAAAGGTCACTCTCTCACAAAGTATAAGCTCATAAATTATTATTAATTACAAATTCAAATTTACGAAGTTTAAATTAATTTTATATAACTATTTAAACGATTTTATTATTGCTCTATATAGTTGATATTTGATAGTAAATTGCATGAAAACATTCAATGTAATTCGTTACGTTTTTGAAAATAAATTACTAGTGTATTTATTTCAAATAATATATTTTATAAAATACAATTTAAGTTCATGCATTAGAAAAATATACGTAGTTGTATTTCATTATCTTTCGTATAGATGGCGACAGAATAAATGCGATTCGATAAAAACTGTGTGTCGGATTTCCATTGGTTATAACGGAAAAAATGACGTAGATTTGGGAGGAACTATCCACGCCTTTTCGGATGGCATTCTGCATCTGTAATCACTTTCGAACTTTCGGAAACCAGATCCCAGAATAGCACTTTTCGCAAGATGCGAAATGGCATAGGATACGAAAGAGGTCTTTCACGTGACGTCACAATTCGCCGCAAATTCGTTCCGTAAGATGTAAGAATACAGCTGCGTCTCTCGGCGGATTCGAACGCAGAACGTCTGATTACAAGCTCAGCGCCCTATCCACTCGGCCATCAAACTCACCTACAAAGTCTCTCTGAAATGTTCTTATGTCCTGAAATTCAAAGGTTGCTTTATATAAAAAAGCTCGCCAAAAGTTAGCCATCCGAAGTTCTAAACAAAATTGGGATAGCGTATAGCAGTGATAGTCATCGTAGGAAAAAATTGCTGTGTTGATCCACAGTGACGGCGAATTGAAGTGCAAGGATACACGTTACAGAGCATGCGCAAATGAATAAGGGGTGAAAATCTTCCAACGGTATGCATTGCGTGGCATCCTAATTAGCTTGAAACACACAACGGCACCCCAAACACATTTTCAAGCCTGCTGGTGCAAGGTGATTTAAACTTTTCAACCCTGGGCATCAAAAGCAACTGGTTCGTCACCTTTATTTTTAACAGTGCACTGAGTGTATGTTATGTAAAAAAAGTGAAATATATTAAGAAATATAAATGAAAATGCAGAAATAATGATGCAGGGAATCATATTTTTAATAATAAAACATTTGCTAAATATCATTTGTGTTCTTTTGTTTTATCAATATGTATCTAAAGATTTTTATTACAAAAAGAACAAATGTGTATAACAACGAAAGAAAAGAAATCCTTCAAAGTAAAAAATGAAAACTGACGAAAAAAATATATCAAAAGCTATTTTCTTTGTTACATTCTTTTAATTTAAGGAAAAGAAATGAAAATTTAAATAAATATCTCATGATTGAATTTACGTTAAAGTGATTTTTTGTGCTTATTGTTCCGGTAAAAGGAAATCATAAGAAGTAAACTCATTTTGTTACATTTGAATTCTATTGTAATGATTATTTTAATTACCTTTGTCAGTGGAACGCTACACTCATCTTTGTTATGCTGTTGGTATTTTATTAATTTGTGGTGTAATGAATGAAATTTATTTGATGTAGAGAAAAAAATGAAATTATTGTATAAAAAATAAACTAAGTACTAAAAGATGCCTTAAAAAATTTGTTTCGATAAATATTTGATACATTACTTTAACTTAATTTATTAATTTAAACATATTCGAGAGTAAACATTATTTTTTAAAATAAAATGGAGCTCGATGAAAATGTTTTTCATTTATTTTTTAAGAAACCCATTTCAACTGTATTACTTTTTTTTTAGTTAAAAAAATAATAAGTTAACTCTAAATACTTTAGATAATTAGCATTGATTTCAGTTTTCAGAGAAAAATATAATTTTAACATCTATAACATTTAAAAATAAATTACTCTCTGAATGATCTAAAAAATGCATTGGAAACTTTCACAATTGGTAAAATAATACACTTGATTAGATAAAAAGACGTGTTTAAACATTTTATCATTTCTGTGTGATATGTCTTTTTTTTTTTTTTTTTTTTTTTTTTTTTTTTTTTTACCTGCAATTACCATTTTCATTACACTCTTTAAACGAAAGAGCTGATTTGGCTTCTCAGGAAAGAGCTGTAAATTTTTCGATCATAAAAGAGTTGTTTTTTATGTGATTCAATCTTCTTGATTTAAATTGGTTATTTAAAGAGCTCAACTTCATTAATTGGTTAAAAGAGCTCGTAAACTCGAGTTATTTCAACTCTTTTCGAGAAGCTGCCTTTCAAAACTCGAGATGAGTAGATTTCAGCTCAACATGATTTATTTTGTGGCTGA
>CAXHSM010000985.1:0-13823 GCA_964019185.1 Maratus speculifer | reverse complement strand
TACCACAAACCTGAAAAATTAAATTACCGAAATCTAAAAGAGATAACAAAACGGATATTTTGTTATTTCGGATCCGTAGCCTCGAAAAGGGGAAATCTGTACAATTTCTACGTTAACTATGCTCTCCAGAGCAGAAAAATTTCAATGGAAAGGAAAAAAAATAGTCAGATGTGTTAATCTTAGAACTTTCTTCTATATCACACATGTTAATACTTCCTGAAAAATGCAGCATAGCAGCGCCACCTGTTATGTGATTTACACCAAAATCTAGTCAACAAGTTATATCAACTTCTAACTGAATTTGAAGTCTGGTGAAAATCAGTACATTAATTTCTGAGATAGGGCTATTGCTGAAATTTTAAAATTCTGCATAACAGCGCTACATGTTGAGTGATGTACATCAAAAACGAATCAGGATCAATTTCTATCAGATACTAACTGAATCTAAAGTTTAATGAACATCCATGCATTAGTGATTAAGCCAGAGCTATTTCAAAATCGTAAAAAAGTCAGCATATCAGCGCTACCTGTAGGGCGATTTACACCAAACACTAAACTATACTAATCTAGATTACAAACTAATTAAATATAAAGTTTGATGAAAATTCGAGCATTTGTTTTTGAGATAGCGCTGTTGCAATATCATGAACAATGCAGTATAGCAGCGCCACCTATTGAGCGATTTGCACCAAAAAATTTGCAGCACCTAATTATATCAAGGACTAACTGAATTTAAAGTTTTATAAAAATCCATGCATTAATTTTTAAGATATAGCTACTGTGGAAATTGTGTTTAATGCAACATAGCAAAGCCACCTGTCGAGTGATATACACCAAAAATTAATTAGATCCAGTTTCTATCAAGATCTAACAAAATCTAAAGTTTTGTGAAATTCCATCCATTAGTTCTTGAGATAGAGCGCTCCGAAATTTTTGCCGCATGCAGACTCACGAAGTGACAGACACTGACAGACATTTTCAAAAAACTATCAAATCGTGTTCAGTTCAGGATCTTCTATAACGTATAAATCCATCGAATGCCGGAAATCGAAATTTTTCAAGAATCCAATACTTTATTCTTGTAAAGATAGAAGAAAATAAAATTGAAGATGAAAATTTTAATAGTTCGCAAATAATCTGTGATCTACTAGAACTTTTAATTAAAAACAGCTTTCATCTCCTGTGTACACTGGACAGTTTATTGGGATTCTTTAACTTGGGTAGTCCGATATAATCCAAAAATAAAAATAAGAATTCCTTCTATGGATTTAAAATTACATTTTATCGGTTTAATTTCACTTCAAACTGTCTAAAAAAAAAGCCGGAGTCGGAGTCGGAGTCGGGTGGTTTTTT
Source organism: Maratus speculifer (assembly GCA_964019185.1). Taxonomy (NCBI): domain Eukaryota; kingdom Metazoa; phylum Arthropoda; class Arachnida; order Araneae; family Salticidae; genus Maratus; species Maratus speculifer. The sequence continues at coordinate 12,470 of CAXHSM010000985.1, read as the reverse complement.
ACAACTCCGACTCCGACTCCTTTTTCTCAAAAATGGGCCCGACTCCGACTCCGACTCCACGACTCCGACTCCGACTCCGCAGCCCTGAATACAACGATCTAGAAAAGTCGAAATTCCTATATGAAGAAAACAAAAATTGGAGACAAAAAAACATGATAAAAACATAACAAACAACAACAACAATAGGAATCGAATGCAAAGACTTTCCTATTATAAAGAGAAATAAAAGTCAATAGTTCACCTGCCAGGTAGTTCAACGCAAACTTACAAGGAAGGCCTCCTTACTGGGCATACATGAAAGAAAATTAAAATTTGAGCGATATATTTGAAAAAAACGTCTCCGTAGACTTAACATTATCATCCGGGACTTTTTCAGTGACTAGTGTGGGGTCTTAAAACATTTCCCTCGAGAGCAATACAAGATTTTAAAGTACATGTACACATAACAAAATTATAATTTATATTGCATCAAGACATTTTTTGCATAAGTATTCTTTTACATTTATTAATTTAAAATTATAATGTAAATCATATGAGATAAAATAATACGCAAATAGCTATGTGATTAATTTAAGATAAAGAGGAAGAAGAAGAAATGAGATAATTTTTTATGACAAAAAAGTATGAAACAACATTATTATTTTAATCTAGGAAGCCATAAATTATAAAAGTATGTTAAATAACAGCTCAGAATTTTCTCTTATATTCCGCTTAAAAGTTTGTCTCATTTTATATTTTAACCACTTCGGTCCCTGGGTCCCCATTCGGAGACCTCTGTTATTTTACTTATAAAAACTAATTTTATTATTATTATTATTATTACATTTTTACATTTCTTCTCAAGAGCTATTTTTGTGTGTGTGTGTGTGTGTGTGTGTGTGTGTGTGTTGAAAGCAAACAAATAAATACCTGCATCTAAGCTGAATCCCCCCCCCCCCAAAAAAAAAAAAATGTTATTTTCATCTGAGTTTGCGAAATGCCTAAAAAAATCCAACAGATAGTGTGACCAAGAAAATGATAAATTTTCATAAGAATTTAACTTGAATATTTTTCAATAATTTTTTTTGAGGATTTGTAGATTATTTACATGTTTAAAGCTCTTAAATTTGTGATTGCCTTAATTTAGGTTAATGGTTATTAAATTGATGTTTTAAGAGGGTTTGTAGTTTTAGATCCATATTTGTTAACCTAAATTACTAAGCACCTAAAGGATCAATTTCAGTTAAGATATTTTTTTCATCATTTACAATGTCGTTTTGTTTGGAAAAAAACTAATGAATAAGTATTTGTATTATTATTTTAGCTTCGGAACAGAGGAGGTTAAGTAGCATGATATGCAGCGAATTTGCGCGTACTAATTATTTGCATAAGGTTAAAACATGTAAGACTTTTTAAATATGAGCAGATAAACGATAAGCAAAAACATAAATAATACAAATTTCTTTTAGATATAGCCTATAATTAAAAGAAAAATTTATACATTTTTTTTAAACTTATACAAAGGAAAGCTTCAGTAAATGTTTATTTATTTAGTTATAAGTTTTCTAAAATATTTATATTTTTGAAAAATGAATTTTTAACATTTGAAATTTATGCCGAAGTTTTATCCAATTATTTTTATTCGTGGCGTTATTTCTTTATTTTTAAGCTAAAAGCAGGAATTTTTTTTTTTTTTAACCTTCTAAAATTATTATATTAATGACAAATTGTGGGGGGGAAATGTCATTACACCTATACTTACCTTAAGAATTATTTTTATTAAAATTTAGGACTTGTTTTAAGCTTCATTAATAAAGAAAACACTGGTGAGTTTAAAAAGTTATAGAAAAAAATTTGAATATAAAAGCAAGTGTTGATTAGATAGCAACACCCCCATTAATTTTCTAAGTCGCTAATAACATGGGTTTGAATTTGCCTATGGTTAATTTCTAAGAAGTTACGCAGGAAAAATTAAGGGCTATCCAGGAAGATGCATTGGAAAATGGGGTGTTTATGTGATGAGTGAAAAATATTAAACAAAAAGCAAATTACGAATTTTATAAAATTAACTTTTAAAAAAAAAGTGCAATTAAATCGAAAATTAACTAAAAAAATTTTTTTTATACGGAAATTGGGAAAGTAAAAAAAAATCTTTTAATCTGAATTATTTCTTAATAAGTTTATTAATCAAATTACATAAAAAAAAAAAAAAAAAAAAAAAAAAAAAAAAAAAAATCTGAATTCAAAAGTATAAGTTGCTGAAATTTCAAATTTCATTCTTCGTGACAGTACATTCTTGACTTCTTTCTTTTCTACTGTGCATTATTTAAAGTTGTATGAATTCGGTAGCACATGATCTCACATAACCACCTCTATATAATTACATTCATCATGTGGCCAGGAAGTACATATTGTTGCGTCAAAAATAGACTTTAGAATTTAAAAATAATATAATACGTAGTAAAATTTTACTATTGTTTGCTATCATCTTTTGTATTATATGCATTTTCACTTTTAAAATACGTTTTGATTGAGGGGAGGAGTTTTGCATATATGGAATCAGCTTGTTACAGTGTCCGCCTTCTAAGTCCAAAAAAACAGGATGTCGAACTTTTACATCGCTCCATCTCCATTCACAGGTGCTATGGTATATAATTATATTCAGCAAAAAAACATATTGTTCTGAATATCAAGCGGTGCTACTTTCCAAAGTCCAACACCCGATATTGTGCGAAGGACTAAAATACGAACCGCTTCTCACCCTTACATGGTCATCTTTCCCGCTGGTGGACAGAATAATTGGATAATAATGACCTACGCGAATCTGAAGAAGAAAAAGAACCAACTGTAAGAGAATCAAGATGGAAAAGAATCATTAGGATCAAGGGGCTGAATTCGTCACAGAGTATGATGCTGATTTCCTTAGCTGTTGGGAGATTTCAAACTTTATTTTGAATGACGGGGGGCTCGAAATTGGTTGTGTTTGCCACTAATGGATCTTTTGTTGAATTTATTCACATGGAAGTTGAAGTTTCAAAACCAACTATGCTAAAAGACATTAAAGAAAGTTTAGGATTTGTTTGTTTGTTCGTCTGTTTGTTTTTCAGTCTGAATTCTTTGATTTAAATTATTCGCTTTGCTTATTTAAAAAGAGAGAAAGGAGTTACAAACTCTGCTGCAAAAATTCAAATGCGATCACAATTAAATATTATTAATTGCTTATTATAAATTTTAGTGGAATTATGGAAATAAACTATGTTGAAATATTCATTGAATAAACGAAATAAATTTCTTTTAAGCAAAAATTTCAGAATGTGTGCATAGAAAAAAGATTTAGTATTTTTAACCTTTTTAAGGGTAGTAGTAAGTTTATGAAACTACTTAATTTTAATCCCCAAATGTCACATTGACACCAGAATTTTTGTTGTCATTTTTTCATTTATTCTGTATGTGAAACATATCGCTTTTTCATATCTCCAAATAAAGTTGTATGCATACTACGATATCATTCATTCATTTAATTTTTTTTTTTTCTTTATCAAACAGATTTGTAATTAAAGAATATGGTGTTGGTATATTATTGGGTATGATCATGATGTATATATGTCACAAGATATGATGCAGATAAGTCACAAGATATGGTGTTAATTTCTTTAGTTGTTGGAAGATTTAAGACTAATTTTGAATGATCAGGGTCTCGAAGCTGATTGTTTTTCTTCAAATGTTTCTTTTTTTGATTGTCTTTACAATCGAAGTAAAAATTGCAAAATCAAATCCATTATAAAACATGTAAGAATGGTTCGGATTTGTTTGTTTGTTTTGTTGTATGAATACATTGATCCAAATTGTTTGTTCCGTGTATACTTAAATAAGAAAAGATGGAGAAAAAATGGATAATGATTCAAAAGTTATCAAAATTATAAATGATTAGATCGTTTTATATGTATTATTTGTTTCGAAAAATTAGAAACAAAAAATATATGGCATGATTTAGCTAAAATAAATAAATAAAAAAAAAAATACTAATAGCTAGTGAAACATAATGCATGGAATATGTTAATAAACTATTATGAAATACCGATTTGATTAAAAAAAAATAAAATAAAGGTATTTGCTATTTTAATAAGGATACAGCTACACGGAAAGTTTGAGGAAGGGGGGGTTGAAAAAGTATGTTGAAATATTTATTAAGTAGTTTAAGAAGCAAAAATCGAACATAATCGCAATTCAAAACACATTTATGCATGAGAAAATAGTTAGAACAAATTTGTTTTAAAAAATGTGCTGAAATACTGATTGAATAATTTAAATATTGCAGCTTAATTATTTTTACGGAAGATTCAGAATTGGATATGTTTGTAGCTAGTGGATCGTAAGGAAATTTCAAAAACTTAAAAGTCAAAATATGTCAAAAAATCTTAAAATATTTATTTATTTTTATTTATTTTTATCTTTTTTTCTGCTTTTGTTGCCCCGATTCTTTAACTTAAATTAATTTTTTGTGTGTTTGGAGAGAAAATAAAAATGACAAATTCTAACTGCATGAGAATTGAAAAGTCTCAGACAATCACAATAAAAAAGTGAATAAACTTAAAAAATAAATAAATAAATAAATAAATAAATAAACAAATAAGAATAACTCGTAAAATATGATGATACATTTGTTGATTAATTTATATACTGTAAAAAAGAATCCGTATTTTTTTTTTCTATGAATTTGGGATTCCTAGAACTTTTTATGTAACGACAGCAATAAAGAATCATGAAATAGATATACTGTAAAAAAATCTATCACTTTTATAGAAAAAAAATGCTTTTAAGAAAAACAGCTTTTTCTGAAATAAAGAATAAATTCCGTAATTTTTACAGAAAAAATCTATAGTTTTAACGAAAAAAAAAACTGTTTTAATGAACAATTATAGATATTTTCTGCAAATTCAACACTTTTCCGCTGGCGTTACAGTTTTCCCCTGTCAGTTTGATGGAATTTTTGTACATTGTACAGATTGGTTCTTTAAATAAAAAAAATCTGTAAAGTTGCTAAGATTTTTTTTTTTTTGGGGGGGGGGGAGGGGGATTTTGATACATAGAACTTTTTATGTAACTACATTCCGAGTTACAGATAAAATTTTAGTAAGCTTACTGTAATTTATTAGATACTTTTGAAAAGCTACATATTTCTCTAGCTTTGCAAAAACTAGATTTGTAAACTTACATCTTTTTTTTTTTTTTTTTTTTTTTTTTTTACCGTATACCGATAAAATTTTACTTAGGATACAGATTTCCGTAATTTTACCTTTGTAAATTTACAGTTTTTTTTTCTTTTTTACAGAATAGATGGAAAAGCTATATATTTCACATACAGGATAAATAAAAAATGCCTCAAAAATTCTGTTTCAAAAATAAATTTTAAAAAATTACAAGAAAAAGTAGATTTATTTCTTAATAACTTTTCTTTTTTTTCTCTATATCTGTCGAATCCGTTCGTTTGTAATATTTTTTAAATTCAATTTCTTGTAACAATAGAAACAAATCGAATGTGGCAATCTCAAAACTTTTCTTCTGCATCATACATGTTAATATTTCCTGAAAAATGTAGCTTAGCAGTACCACCGGTTAGCTGTACGCCTAAATCTAACAAGCAACAACTGATGTCAACTTTTCTAACAGAATCTGAAGTTTGATGAAAATCCGAGCATCTCAAAAACTATAGTTTTCAGATAGAGCTATTGCAGCATTCATAAAAAATTCTGCATTTCAGCACCAGCTTTTTGGGCAATTTATTCCAATTTACACTTTTTTATTAACATTTTCTGAAAAATGTAGTATACTCCGGTATGGCTCAGTTGGAAGAGCATTGGCGGCTCCAGCCGGGGCCGTCGCGAAACAAGTTTCTTCTCTTAAGAGAAGAAAATTGTTTCGCGACGACCCCGCTTCAGCCAATTCATAGCCAATACATCCCTGGTTCGCATCCTGGCCCGGACGTTTTTCACCCTCTAGGAAAATTTACATCCGTTATCATTTTATGTAATCTAAATGGAAATATTGCGAAAACTTTATTAGCCTTATTTTATAAGTAATGAAGATTCGAGCAACCATGTTTATGAAAAGGCTCCAGAATTTTTTTCTTTCTGTGGTATCAAATACAAATTTAATCCTCAAATGAATAATTTTACCTGCTTTTATTTACATCATTCTGTGGTATGTATATATAATTGCTTCAGATTTTTTGTTTTAATCAAGATTAATAAAAATAACGTTTAACTGTATAAAGTGTTGAGTTAATATTTTTTTTTTCTGAAGTGTAATGATTATAAATTCAAATAAGTAAAATTTGACGAATTAACAAGTATATTAGAAAATCTTTGCAACAATTTAAGGTAATCTTTATTCTGACAATTTGTGCCTTTAAATAAAAAAATGTGTCGTGTCAAGAAATCTTAGAATAAAAACCGTTGTGCAAAATGTAAATATTAAATAAAAATGAGTATGCATCATACTCCTCTCCCCCCCCCCCCCTACAAAAAAGGGCAGGCATTTTACCCTCTGAAATAAATAATACAAACAATAATGCTGAAACCAATTTATAATTTACATTAATGATTTTCAAAAACATTTTCTCTAAATTTACTGCTTTTTCATTCTTAAAATATATAGAAAGATTCAAACCAAAGCAAAAGATTCAGTTTCTTTTACACTTTCACTTATTCTTTGTTTTCTGTAGGATGTACTTATTTTATGTTTTCTCTGCTTCACTCCGCGTAACTTTCTGATACATTTTCTGACTCATTTATAAAAATGGAAAACATGATATTATACTTGAAAGTACAACTAGCGGTTTATAATCGATTATTTTTTTTTCATTTTCCGATAAATGAGTTATTTACTGAATTATAAGCTATTATTTTCTCAGGAAGACAGTTTTTTCCTTTTCTGTGCTATGGCATCAGAAATTGGGGTCGAAATTCCAACTTTGACAACATAAAAAAATCTTTTGATTTGACCGGGGAAAAAAAAAACACTTCTATTTCATAGGTCTTAGCTCCCGGTCTATAAGATTGTCAAAATATCTTTAATATTGAAATAATGTTTTACGCAAACACTTGATAAAAAAAAAAAAAAAAAAAAAAAAAAAAATTCACCCTGGGAATAAATGTCCTCAAACATTTATTTTTTTTTCTTTAAAACATATTGTCATATAAAAATTTATACTGATAAAAATTCGACCAATTTTATAGAAAACGGTTACATAATCATAATTTAACTCTAGTCTGATTAGCAAAATCATAAGAATGATTTGAATAACCATTAGAATGATCATAATTTAACTCTAGTCTCTAATATTGAGAATGCATAATGTACACAAATATTGATAATAGTAATGATAATAGTAGATCATTTTAGATATGACGATTTTATGTACAGAAAAAGAAAAAAGAAACACCCCTTACTAACTCCTCAAATCGTAGAACAAATTTACTGGAACAAATCCAAAATAATGTCTATTTTTAAATTATATAAAATTTTCTTAGAGGGTCATCTACATATTAAAACGAACCAAACTTCATTTTTGTAAATGGAAGTGTTTAATTTAAAAAAAATATATATATTTCAAATCTTCAGTTCAAACTTTTCCTAGACACCAAATTTCAAGTCATTTGAATGATTTTTTTTTTTTATTATAATTCAAAATTTAGTGTTATTTATGATAAATTGCATTTTCATATTTTTATTAATATCTGCTGAAATTATACTCCTAATGTGCTGTTTTTTATCTAGCAATAATATTAAAATATCCAAACTTAAATACGTTGGATTTAAATTTTTTTATCATTTTATGATATGAATTACGAATTATAAAATTAATATTCGAAAAAAATATTAATTGCAACCTACAATTTTCAGATGAATTTAGATTTATTAAGTTCTGCTTTATGGAAATCCAAAATTTCAAATTTTCACCCAAGTAGCTTTCAACCTATGCTTAAACCCTGTCCTCGCTCGAGGAAACGCTCGCGAGCTAATGCTATTCCTATGGGGAAGCATTTTTCTAATAACTCTTTCGCATTTTCACATTTTCGAATAATTTTTTTTGCACTGGATAGCTGAGGTGCATGCCGACAGCGCACCTTTTTTACTTTTTCGATTTTGGTTGCAGATATTTTTTTTAAAAAGCACTTTCAGTTTCAAAACTGGTTTTGAAAGTGAAAGTAACTTTGTAAAAAAATCTGCAACCAAAATCGAAAAATGTAAAAAAGGTGCGCTGTCGGCATGCATCTCAGCTATCTTATGCAAAAAAAAAAAAAAAATATACAAAAATGTCAAAATTCGAAAGAGTTATTAGAAAAATTCTTTCCCATAGGAATAGCATTAGCTCGCGAGCGTTTCCCGAGGACAGGGACCTTAAGGGCCTATCAACGACAGTAGAAGTGACTAGATATTGTGAAACTTCTTATGATATCTTGTAATCTAACAGTCTTCAATGACTGCTTGGCAAGCGTCTAAGATGTCTTGATCAAGAATCTCTCTCGGTCAACAATCAAGTACCGAACTTCAATTTGGATACAGCCCCTAGAATATGCTCGTTTTAAAATAATTATTTTCTCGGAAACTTATATTACGAATTGCATGGTTTGTTTTTAAGCTAATTGAGAGTTCATTTATGCGGTCAGAATTGGTTACTGCTGTAGGAAAAAAAAAAAAAAAAAAGGGTTTGGTTTAACATGTAGATGGCCCACTAAACAAATTTTATATAGATTATTTAAAAGTAGACTTTATTTCCAATCGTTTGGTACCGGTAACTTTTTCCTACGATAATTACCTACGATACCCCCCCCCCCCCAAAAAAAAAGTAAATAAATCCGAAGTTGGGATGTGGCGCTGCAGACCAGTCCGGATGGTGTCTCGGGATCAGACATCCAGTCGGATATGCACTTCATCAATGGAATTTTCCATCTATGCGCAAAAGAGATTGGTAGTGGAAAAGGTACACGAGATATGGATGTATAAATTATTGCATCACCAAAAATATACTTAAAAAAAAAAAAAAAAAAAAACCCAAAAAATTATTTCAGAGGCAAATTTTGTTTTTCTCTATTTTCTCTGCCATTAAAATAAAATTACATTTTTCTTCTCATACAGACATGTTTAAATTTTGTGCATTAAAATCTAAAATCTAAAGGCTAAAAAGAAAGCTGCAACAGAAAAAAGGGCTAAAATTTAATTTTTTTTTTCAATTTTTCAATTTGATTTGATTTGAGACAGCATAATTTGTTTATTTATTATTTTAATTTTTTTGTCGCGAAATTCAATGTAGACTTTTAACTTTTTTGTACGAAATATAAGTATAGCCTATTGTAGTTAGTTTTACTATTATTTATATGTTTAAAAATGTGGTAGCAATATCCATAATTTTTTTAATTTTTAGTGTAGATTTTAGTAAACGAAGAGTTTTCTAAGTGTATCTACACTTATATTGCAAAATATCTGAATATTGTGACAAAAAAAAAAAAAAAAATCGCAACAAAATCCTATGAACAATTAATCTATTAATATTCTGAAATATATATAATTTTTTAATTCACAATACAAATATTGACATGTTTGGAAAAAAAATAGAAGAAAGAGAAAATAAATATACAGATAATAATAATTCTTTGCACTTTACGAACAATGCTGCAAAATATAGAATTGTAATTTTAAAATTTTTATTCTTTATTCACTAGTACATAAATGTTTATTTAACAACGTGCAAAATAAATATCTTTTGAAAATTTGTTTTCCTGAACAAAAAAGAATCAGTAAAATGAAGTATTTTTCACATAGCTGTCAAAGTTAATCTCTTATTTTTTACAGCAAAAATTTAATAGTAAATTATGCATTATTCGCCCATATCGTCGATTACATAACTTAAAAATTTTAGTGTGACATAAATGCCATCAGCTGTGTTTTTTAGATAAGTAAATGTATTTTTCCGAAACTGAAATTCCCATAAAAATTAAATCATTAATTCCTATAAAAACATATAAAAAATACTTTCCCGTTGTTAAAATCATATTCATTTGACATTATTACAAAAATAAACATATATATAATTATTATTTACTTGCAGTCTATTTACAAAAGTGCAAAAGAAGTGATTACTAGAATTTCAAAATTTTCACAACTAACAATACCAAAAATAAACATTTTTTGCAGATTTGTTTTTCATCAGAAAAAAAAAGTAGAATGTGCATTACATCTTTGATAAGTAAATATGTTTTCCTGAAGTGGAATTTTACTTATAAAATAAATCATTTTCGTAATAATATGCGAAAAAGTTTTTTCCGCAATCAAAAAATTTTCATTTGCTTTTATTATGTTTCTTTTATAATTTTGAGGGCTTAAAAATATATATTTTTTAAATTTATAAGTCTGTCTCAAGATTATTTTCATATATTTCAACATAAAAAACTAATTACGAACAATACCCATTTAGAACAATAAACCGAAACGTGATAGCTTTGTAAAATACATACTATATACGTAAATCACGTTTCAGACGCTGACAATGATATATGCCTCTGTGTGGTTGTGCCATCTAGTGGCAAAACGGGTGATTAATGTCTAAATGTCGTATTATAATTTAAGACTTTATGTTATGTTTTAACACTAGATGTCACTAGGAGGTCCACTGGGATAAGTTATCTCAAATGAATAATTACAAGTATTGTGTTATTTTTTCCGTTTAAATATTAGTTTTAGAGGGCAGTTTCTCATTAGATGATAAAAACGACAATCATGTGTACACAATTAAATTTTAATAATACTTTAATATAAAATTTCTAATCTTATTTTTGTAATTTTCATTCTTTTATATGAAACGAAAAACATATCAAAGCTTTATGCGCTTCAAGTTAATATTAAAATAAATTGCGAAACAAACATTGAAATCTAAAAGAAATTGAAAATAAATTCTAGATTTTATAGAAACTTTTACTTCATATATAACAGGAAAATTAAAGAAGAATTTTTGGAGATATTTTAATGAGAGAATGAAGTAATGTGTTGCTTTGCTTGTTCATTACCTTCATAAAAAAGTTACTAAAACAGGTAAAGTTTAAAAATATGTAGTAGTAGACACTAATTAGAAAAATTGATACAAGAATCGGTAAAGATAAAATCATGATCTAGGTATGTGATATGCACGTCTCAGAGGTTCTTTATAAATAAAATATTTAAATCACTACTTTAGAAAAAAAAAAAAAAAAAAAAAAAAAAAAAAAAAAAAAAAGAGAAGGGATGTAGGGAAGGGATAAAATCCTGGTTGCATAAAAAATCACTTGTGTAAAAATGAATACAAGCAGGACCACGACCATAACAAGATAAATGCAGGAGACTGACCCCCCCCCCCCTTTCCACACTTCTTACCAACTTCTTGTGCCGCCTATAGTCTTTAAAATCTCTTAATAAAAATACAAACTATATATATATTTTTTTTACTTTGTAATCAAAAGCTTTTTTAATAATGAACATGACCTACAATTATGTCTTTTATTTATCAATAGCTTCATATAATCATATTATTATATTATATTTACTATCATATCGGTGTTAAAATGAATAATAAAAAGATAAGATGTCAATTAGTCTCATGAAAATAATTCAAAACCTTCTAACTTTGCTGGCAGGTTGCAATTCCCATTACATGATATTTTAAAAGAATGTAGAGCAAAGAGATTGCAGCCCAAAAATTTTAGCAAAAATGTTTCAAGGTTCGTAACATTAATACGTTTCAAGTATAAAATAAATAAAAGGAAGAGCAGAGAAATATGTGCGTTACTTCTACATCTATTTTTTTTTTTTTTTTTTTTTTTTTTTTTTTTTGCTGAAGTTGAAGCCTCACTTTATGAAGTCTTGATTTATTGGGTAAGGTTCTACATAAGTAAATATTAAGAATTTCTTTGCGCAACTGTAAAAGAACCAAATGATTCAATTACTTTATGAATAATGAATCAAAATTCCTCGTAGGTGAAGTTCCTTGGGTAAATTCAAAATGATACATATCACACTGCAAACAACATCTTTAGAGGATTACGCATAAGTTGCTCGTGCATCGCACAGTACTTTTTACAAATTTTTACATGTGCAATAAATTTCTTTCATCTAATTCCAGAATTTGCACACAATAAAATCAATGATAATTGTAATAAATTAGAAGCTTTTATTGCCTTGTGAATTCTGGTAGTTATAACTTTCAAAGTTACATACATACCTTCGTTCAGATCCTGTAATATGAATGATACACTTCGGTAATAAAGACTTAGAAGCAGTAGCGTCTCATCAGGGAGTGCTGCATCAGATTTTTCACACCACTAAAATTTAACAGAATCTTTTATTTTATTTATTCGACGAATTTTGTTCATTAAAAAAACTGAAATTACTTTAGTGGTGTGCAAAAATTGATGCAGTACCCCCTGATGAGCAGCTACTGCTTAGATGACTGATTGAGT